>PVJI01001641.1:0-171947 GCA_004026765.1 Micronycteris hirsuta | reverse complement strand
ATGTGACTCAGTTCTATCTGAAGTCAACCTTAGAGGAGCATGTGACCTTGAGTAAGTTACTTCCTCTTCCCGAGTGTCTATTGCCTCATTTATAAAGTTGAGGACTGAACTAGATGACCTCTCAAGTTTGTTCAAAGATTTTTGAAAACATGGACAGGGAATGAGCAAAATTTAAAAAGAACACATGTCTTTAGGAGACATGTCTGTAGAGCCTTGGTGTAAGCAGGGAACCGCGCCCCTCCGCAGCACGGGCACCCACGCTCTGGCAGGAGAAGCCCCACTGCTGGCTCACACCACGTGAAGTAAATGCCTGACATCACAGCAGCTGTCCCTTCTTACCTGCCGTGGTCTTATTCTCTTCTTCAAAGAGAACATAATGGAAAACACACAGCCCTTATAACACAATAGATCAGGCTCAAGTAATACCTTTACTATTAAAAAGAGGTTCCTTTTAGCATATAACATCAATTCTATAAGATCTTTTTATCCTTGCTGAAAAGAGGAAGGTGACAATGTGAATGATATCTCAATAATTCTGATTTAAAAAAAAAAAAAAACAAGACCACAATGCCTACCTTAGAAGGTCGCCATGAAGAGCGGCCTGGATAGACGTGGAGAACCGATACACAGAAGGCACTCCTCAAACCGTCAGCTACTGGTGGTCTCCTCATGGTACCATATGTTGGCGTGGGCATTTTAGAGCTTTCGATTCTCTCACTGGCATTTTTTCAACAGAATTCACAAGTCTAGAAAAGTAAATAATAAAGGCTGGGAGATTTGCAAGAATGTACCCACAGAGCACATAAACTGTGAAAGAATCTTCTTTCCCTCTCATGCCTTAGCTGCTGGGGAAATACATGAATCTTCAGTAAACATTTCTGGCATCAGACGATATTTCCAAGCATTGTATTCTGGTTCCAAATGTCTGTGTGTGTTAATTATCTTCAAGACTATTGGTAATTATTTGGAAAGTGTGTTTCTGAATCTACTCATAGCGCCATTGAGGACTCAATCAGGAGGGCGATATTCTATTTACTCTCCAAGTGGATCTGAAATAAGCTGTCTGCTATATGTGTATCCTCATCTTTTCACATGAAAGCAGAGTGCTCACTGGAGAGGGCAGGTCCATGTTAGTGAATGGTTTTGAGGTCTTTTAAAAATCACTGAGTGTTAGACCTGGAGGAAAATTTAGAGATACAGTAATTTAGTCTACTTTGCATTTTTATTTGAAGTAACTGGGGTAAAGGGGTGTTAAATGACTTACCGAAGGCCACAGCTTTGTCATGGTGATACTCAAACTTAGATCCGCTTGGCCTAACTTCCAAATTACTGTCTTTTCCACATACTATCCTGCCTCATCATGATGAGATAGGAAAAAACACTGACACATATATATTTCATGTTATGGGGCCACATTGAAATCTAAATAATATAGTATTATCATATAACTACTTATGTGTTCTTTCATCTTCAACTGAGGCCAGAAGACATAGGCATGCTCTAGAGAACCATGTGATATCATGGGAAGAACATGAGCTTTGCCTCCAGAAAGATATGACTTTAAATGACAGCTTAGTGTAACTTTGAGCTGATTACTCAACCTCTATGATCCTCAGTTCTCTGTGGTTCCAATGAAATGGAGATAATATCTGTTTTGAGGGCTTACTGAGGGAGAAGAAATTCCACATGTAAGGATGTTGGCACATAGTAGCTGTTCAATAAATGTCAGTTATTATTATCTCTGAGGCCCATTCATGGTTCAGTCATTTCATTCCCCAGTGCCCCTAAAGGCAATATGGAGAGGATTTAGACTATCAAAAAAAAAAAAAAAAAAAAAAGGCCTGGGCTCAGGTCTAACTGCCACCAGCTTCCCTAGTTAAGGAACCTTGACCTTGCTCTTGCCTTAGTCTACCCTTGGCTCCTGTCTGTAAATGGGAGCTAAGCTCTACTATTTCCACCTGACTGTGAGCTACTTTGTGCACACTTTTTATTTCCCCAGTGCCTTTCCCAGGGGCTTACATGAGTCTCAAATCAATCCCTGTGTGAAAAAAGGAGAACCCGCAGAGTCTCTGAAAGTCTTCTCAAGGGGGCATCCCTCCAAGTCCCCTGAAACCTTGTGAAGCCCACTGTTCAGCGATATAAGGAAATGTTATTGTTTCCACATTGCTCCATTTCCAACATATCTACCCCACACAGAACTCCAAAGCTCTCACATGTGCCATTTCATATGAAAAAGTAACATTTTCTCAAGGAAACAAAGAAGGTCACAAGCTTTGGCAATAAAAATACATTACTTGTTCATTCACTTCCTCCTCCATTCCCGAACCCCATTACTGCCTGCCTTGGTGTGATTTGAAAAGGCCATTCATTCTCAACAACTCCTCCTCCTGCCAGCTTGTCAATCAAAATACAGCATGCCATTACAACCAAAAAGACACCTGCCATCTGGCAAAGTCCTGTTTTTATTGCCAAGGAAACCAAAATATTAATTATCTTAAAATAGGAACACCTTTTTATTCTACTGATCCTCTCTTGTAAATTTCTCCAAAATATTATTATTTGTCAAAATCTGTGTCTCCTGCCTATCAGAGACTAAGAGAAGGTCACCCAAATACAATGATCATGGACATTCCTGCAGCTTAATTATCACCCAAGTGTTTAAACAAAATAAAGACCCAAGATATGTGTTAAGTTCATAAGATAATTGATAAATGCAGTGTCAAAAATTACACTGAATGGGTTTTATATCTTCAGTGCTGCTATTAGAAAGTCTAAATAGTAAGGCTTTTAGCTGTTTTGTGCTTTTCAAGACATTTGAAAATTAACACCATGAAAATCTTTAAATTTTTCTCACCCTGAAAGGTGAAATTTGTTTTTCCAAATAAAGATTTGTGTTTTCCAAAACAGTCAAGGAACATACACGTCAGGATGAACCCTGCTTGCTGAACAATTGCATATTCGGCTGCATCATCGTAATCATGATCACGATTTGTCAACAATTTACTACGTATCTAAAATTGCACTAAGAGCTTTACCTGCAATAACTCATTTAATTTTAATAATAACTCTACGAAGGGGACAATGGCAACCTTATTTCATAAGTAAGGAAACTGAGGCACAGAGTGATTCCTTCCTCGGTCATGAAGCCAGGACATGGCAGAGCCCTAATTCAGATTCAAGGGAGCCTGGTTCCCAAGCTATCACTCTGACCGCCTCCAGATCCCTCAGTGAGTTCTTAATGCTGTGGCTGATGAATTGTATGTCCTAGACTCTTAAGAATTCAGCTATGAATTAAAATATCCATAACTCATTTGTTAAGAAAAGGAGCTGAAATATTCATGAGGCCCGGTGAAAATCATGACATTTTAAAGCAGATAATTAAATCCTGACATTAATAAACTTATTGAGAGTCTAACATTCTTTAAAAATTAACTAATAGGTGCTTTGTAGGCTCACCGTTTGGAGGAAGTCTTCTGTAATTATCAGGGGCCGGATGTGTTTTGCCGGCCGATTTTCTTCACACTACAGTTAGCCTGCTTAGGAGCATGTTGGCATCATTAAAGACAGCTGAATGCACTCACGGAAAGATAAATATTAAAAATGAGCTGGAGGCAAGGAGAGAGACTTTTAACATGCTATCAGACAAACAAATGATGGCATTTCCTGCTGCTGTTTCTGAAACCAAAACGGTGTTGGATGGAGGAAACGTGTCTCAGGGATCAGCAGCTTCAGAGTCAGGAACACATCATTAAAATCCTCAACAGGCATGAAAGGCTTCACTCAAAGGACTGATATAGAACATTTGGGGACAATGCTATGGTAAAGGTTTTTTGTTTCCATCTGATCAAACTTACACTTCCTGAATCAAAAAGATGCATTTATGCATGGCAGCTGTGAAAAATGGAATTGCTGGATTCACACTGCTCTTCACTATTAAATTAATATGTAACAATATGAAAATTTCATCACTCCTTAAACTTTTGGGTCATTTTAACAGGGGAAGTCTCTTGCAGGTTGCTGAAGGTGGAAGGGTCCCCTTCTGGCTGATTCTGTCTCCATCAGGGACCCTCAAGCAACTGGTCTAAGCCAAAGAATAAGTGCTGGAGCGTGAGGCAATAAAGGATTTAGAGTTGAAAGGGACTTAATCTAGCTCTTCCCCTGTAGGTGAAGGGAGGAAAGACTCTGCCTAGTAGTCACTGGCAAAGACTTCTTCCTTATGTAGTTCACTGGAAATTCTTAAAGTTCTGCTTGAAATAAAATTTCCTGTGTACCTGTGGAGTACACTATGGAATGCACAAAGTTGGAGGTTTATTTTCAGGTTAAATGCCAAGCTTTTTTTTTTTTCTTAACTTAGTCACATAGATCTTGTACTATACTTATATGTTTACCTTTATTCATACCTTCATTTGAGCACTTAATAAATATTTATTGAGCATGCACCATGTGCCAGGGACCCTTCTAGTTAATGAATATTCAAAGATGAATAAGATTTTATTCATACATTCAAGAAGTTCACATTCTAATTCTACCCAGTGTGATTAATGAGCCTGTAACAGAGAAATGTTCGAGATGCAGAAGAGGCAAGAACAAAGGATGCAATTCTACCCAGAAAGGTCAAAGAGGGCTTCGCACAGGAGTGAGGCTTCAGCTGAGACCTGAGGTTGAGGAGCTCCTCAGCAGCCAGATGGAAGAAAATGGGCTGTCTGGGAAGGTAGGGAGCTTAGACAAGACAGTGTGCAATGATTGCTGTGTCCAGTGCCCTTATGGGTAGTTAACTTATGAAATTACTACTTCAAGAAATGATGGGGTTGAAAATTAAGATGTCTTTAAACCATTCTGTAAACTTCTAAACAACTCAAAAATAACTTAATAAAGGAGGTTAAGATGGCTGGGGATCTAACATTCAGCTTTTAGATTACTGTACTCTCCTGTAAGTTAATTCATCTCCCTATCTCTCATCAGAAAGAGTAAAACACTCTTACCCATTTGCGATAATCAGGGTAGGTGTCCTAAATAAATATTTACAGGTATTTAATCAGAGACAGAACCCTGAGCTTAGAAGACCACAGGGCTCCCCAAATTTGCCATCCAAATGTCGCCTGCCCTGTCCTACCTCTAAGAGGCGCTGTACCTGAGTTTTGCTCCAGGCCACCTTCCTGCCATGCCCTGCAGCACACAGCTGCTTTCTGGCTGCAGTGCCGCAGTGCATTGCTGACTCACAGACATCTGATACCTACCCAGAACCTCACTCTCTCCCCCTTCATGCACAAAGCCAGGTCTTTCCCCGTAAGTATGGACACATCTGGAGCTTCTCCCCCTCCTGCGTCTACCTCTGTGCCTAGTTAGACACAACTTCCTTGTGTCTATCTCTGATCTCATTTCTAAATCACCAAGGTCATTCTGAATTCTGAATCTGTCTTTTATCAAAATAATAGTTTATATGACTTTGTTAGAGATATGCTTAAATAAGAGTCTTCATTCAACTCTTTGCTGTGTCTTTTATTAAAATGTGACTTAGCCTGGTCCTAAGACTAATTCCTACTGAACATCACTTGTTACATTCCTGGGCTACCATTTATTTTCAAGTATCCTTCTCAGATGGTGTTTCCAACCCGATGTTAGAAACATACTTAAGAACTGTATGTGTTCTCAGCCACATCTCCATAAGGATTGATGTTGTGCTACAAAGATCAATTTAAAAACATTACCAAGGTCAAGGGGAATGGCATCTACAGGAAGCAAAACTATCCTTCCCTAAATGAGATTAGTTTTTTTTAATGAGGCTTAATCTTAATAAGCAACAACCATAATACTAACTAGGACTTGTACAGTGCTTTCAAGTGTTAAATGGACTTTCATATAGCTGAACCTAATGGTACTTTTTTGAGGTAGGTATTTGAAGTCCTATTCAATAAACGGGAACACTGAAGCACGAAGAAGTTATGGGACTTGCCCTGATTTGCATGGAAGTAAATGGCAAAAGTCATTCTGGAAAACAGGTATTCCTAGGCTAAACACTCTATCAATGTTAGGGTTCTGAAAAAAAAAATTGTAATAGCTTTCTATGTTTAAAAGTTAACGTTACAGGTTTATAATTTCCCATTCAATCTCAAGCACATTCCCAGACTTTCATTCTCATGGAACTGGAATGGAACTCAATGGAGTGGAACCTCCGTTCCATTCTCATTAATTGAGCTAATATCCAAAAACAGTAGACAGCTATTTCAGCATCTCACAGTGTAGATCAGCACAGTTTTTCAGACAAGAAACATAAGCAAAACATGATCCTTGAAAATAAATGCTAGCCTAGGGATGTAACAAGTGGTGGTCAGCAGAATGAAGTCTTGCGACCAGGGTAAGTAACATTTGAATCCATGGCATCTCAAAGACATTAAAGTGAAGAACTCTGTAATATTTTTACAAACTTTCTTTGGGCCCATCTTTTCTCAGTTTTTGTTTCTGCCCTTCAGTCTGCTCTGTCTGCCCCTTTTCAAAGAACAGGCCTGCGTTGTTTTATCATGGTCAGTTTTTACTATACTGGTTCTAAAACACCAAGTAACTACACTTGAAAAAAGGCAATAAGAGGATGAGATCAATGAATGTGGAATGTCTTGAAAACATTGTAATAGACCTTGAATCTTTTTTTAAAGATGAATGAAGTAAATTAGCCCCCAATACTTTGATAGGTGCAACTAATTGGAATTAAATTAATTTAGGGTCACAGATAAAAAGTGCCTGTCCTAGGTGATGAAGAAGGCAGCACAGGGACCCTGATAAAGGCCCTGTGTACCAAATTTTCCACGATAGAGGTGGATAATTCAGTCTTTAAGCTGTTTTTGAATAGTCCAAAAAAGGAATGGTGGTAATGATTGGAAGGCTTTGGTGAAATTAGGAAAGAGAGGGTACTGACTGTGGGACTCTCAAATGAAAGTAAAATTTGGGGGTTTTTTAAGTCATTTTAAGCTCTGTCAGAGAGATAGTGCTTGGTCGGTAACCCATAGTTAACAAATGGAAGGCCAGCAAGCATCAATCAAGCAAAGCTCAGCAGGATATGCAGACAGAGAAGTTGAAGCAACTTCCTGGTAGCCATGTGGCCTTTTGGAACCAAGCGAATTCTGTGATCTCATATCAAGAGGGGCAAGAGTAAGAAATTCCTTCAGAATTACTCAATGAAACTCCTTTGTAGACAGTCTGATTTGATCAGATACCTCCTGCACAGATGAATACAAGGAACCCATTTAGTCTCAGAAAAGAACTAAAGAGAGTCAGCAACCAATTTTGCAAAAGGATGCTCTAATTATTCATTTGCTTTTCATTTTTGTAACCTGCCATATTTCCATCTCTGAGGATTACTGAAGTCTTGGTTAGGCCCAGAAGGAAAATCATTTTCATCATGACTTTTGGAGTTCTGAATACAGCTTGTACGACAAATTATTTTTTTAAATGGTATGTAAGTATACGAATTTAAAAATATCGTATGACCTATGTGGGTACATTGAATATGTCAGAATGAGCAGCTGCAACTTCAATCATTTTATATTTTTATCAAATGCCCTCTTATTTGGTTCTCACAGCACTTTTGCGAGGTGGTCATAACATATTAGTATTCTACGCTACAGATGAGAGAGCTAAACGTACATGACTTTTCCAATGAGACATCATTCAAAAATGACAACCATGGTTCAAATGGAAACCCAGATTTTCCAACTACAAATCCAGTGCTTATGCCTATAAATCAGTCTTCTAAGGAAGTATGACTAGAAAAATTTTATTAGAATATTTCCTACCACGGCTTTCCTGCATCTTTAGGGACTCATCCCATGGATATATAGAGTTCAGACTATGGTAGCTGGTCAGTCCGGCTATATTTCTGTAATGAGCATCTGCTGATGTCTAAGCACTTGCTAATTGTGCTAATAAAAAATGTTATAAAGTAAAAAGATATACCAACTTAACTTCACCCTTCAGTAAAACTGCAATAAATCATGGCACATTTAAAATACTGACACGAATAGAAGATGAAATACTAATTTATTCTGGAATGAGTGAGGCAAGACTTCCCTGAGAACCTTGTACTTGAAATGAGTTTTGAAGATGGGGACCATGAGATTGATTTCCCTATGGCTCATCTTACACACACCCAAATGAATTGGACCACTGAGTATAAATTACATAAATTATTAAAAATTGTACAAGTTGAGTTAGGAGAAAGCAAATGAACCTAAGCATCTGGAGCAGATGTTTTGAGGAATGTCAGTCAAAGCATGAGCAATTTGATAACTAATAATCAGACCAACAAAGGGATGGCAGAGTCATGTTGACAGAAGAACAACAACAAAAAAAAACCTGCATACCTGGGCTATGTAAAGATGGCAGATGGCAGAAGCTAGAATGGAAACAAAACTACAAGAAGTAGCAAATTCTAGCAGCTGCAGAATCAACCTCACTGACTATACTCTGAATCCATTCAGGATCAACTTCCCCTTAGGCAGTCTCGGGAACAGTAGTCAAGTACTAAGGTGCAGACTCTATAGCAACAGTTGTCAGAATGTCAAGTGGGTCAGCTGCCAAGGAAAGCACCCCAGCAGGACACTGGAGGGTTTGTATGAAACACCATCTGCAAGGGAAAGACTTCTTCTGGGACACTTAACAAAGCTTCTGAAACCTCTTCTGCTCCCGTCCTCACCCCCATACCATCAGCACACAATGGCGAGAACAAAGGAGCAGACAAATAATTTAGCACATGATTAGCAGTTTCTGAAGCAGAAGGCAAGTAAAATGTATTAAAGCATCATTTGTCAAGTATGCCTGTGGGCCATAAAACAGAAGAGAATTTATCTATATACAGAGGGATAGGTTTTGTCATCATTGTGACTGAACCTCTCAGCAGGAACTCACCCCATTACTATCAGTAAGGAGAACTAACCCAGAGGAAGCAAAGCAACAGAGGCCAAAGTATTCATGGATTTGTTCATGTCTCTATGCATTAACTAGTTAACTTTTCTCATGCGTGTTCTATGTGCCGGGCACATTACTAGACACTGGATATACAAAGAAAAAACAGGAGCCCATCCGTGTTCAAACAGCTTTTAAGAACAATATTGGGGAAATACATGGGCCTTTATGGGAGGGTAGGAGCTGAAAAATGAGGACTTAATTAGAAGAGGGTTGAACAGGCAAAGAAGGCAAAAAAGAGAGCAGCTAGAGCAAAAGCAAAGAGGCGCAAAACAACATCAAGTGTGGGAGAACTAGAAGCAGATCTGGATGAGCTACATGTAAAGTAAGTGAGAAGAATGAAGCTAAAACCTGTATGTGGGGCCACAAAAGAATGGCTTCCTCGATAAAGATGCTTGATCTTTTTGAATACGAAACCAATAAAGAATAAAACTGAAAATCCCTAATTAATGCTTATTCTAACTGAAGTCACTCTAGAGTTTCATGTTTAAGAAATGTGCTTATATTTTAATAAATAGTCTTTATTATATTTAAGTAATTTTCCTATTTTACTTAGAATTTTATTAGGACTGGCTATTGACTTTTATTAAATGTCTTTCAACGTCTTTCACTAAGATCGTATGGCTTTTGTCCTTGGATTTGTCCAATATCTATGTTGATAGACTGATGAATGTTACATTTCGTGAATAAATCTTACTTTGTCACAATATATTATATTTTGGTACATTTTTGTACTTTAATATTTTATTCAGAATCTCTGAATCCACATCCATCAATGATTCTGATCGTTCTTTCTTTCCTTTCACGGTTTTTGTTTCTTTCTTTTTTCTTTTACTTTTTTCCCAGAAATAACTGTATTCTGGTTTGGGACTAAGTTTATTGACTTTATAAAATCAAATCAAATAATTTATTTATTTTTCTATCACTTGGATTGAAATAGGTTTAGAATGACCTGTTATTTAAGGTTAAGATAACAGTTTATTTGTGAACACAAGTGTCTGTGGTTTTTCTACATATCTAGGTATCTAAGCACTGGTCTGAGCTCTCCCATATTGGCTGGTTTATGAAAGTTTTTGTTTTATTTTTGAGTCATCTTTACCAACTTGTATTTTGCTAGCAAATCATCCATTCATCTCAGTTTTCAAATATTTTATTTCTTTATAATTATTTTAATTTTCTATATTTAGTTAGAACTTCCTTCTCATTTATACCTTATATATTTTAATTCACTATGTTTTCCTTAATCATGCTCATAACAGATAAGTCTATTCTGTTAGATTTTTAAGGTTTTAAATTTATTTTTTATTTCTCATTTTCTATTTTACTAATTTCTGCTATTTTTGTTAATTTCTACTTCTTGCTTTTTAAAGTTGCTTTTCTAGTCCCTTCAAATGCATACTATTTACTTTACTTTTTCATTTTTCTTCTTTAATAGTAAAGGCATTTAAGACAGTGTATTTTCAGAGTAGTGCTTCTAAGTTTAAATATATTGACTTCCACCAATATTGCAACTCCTACATTCTTTTAGCTTGTATTTTCTTGATATTTCTTTTTCTACCTCTTCACATTTAACCTTTATTTGTCACTTTGACTTTGTTTTCCTATAAATAGAATAAACATGAGTTGAATTTGTTTTTAACCCAATCTGATAGTCTTAGTCATCAAAAGGGAAAATTCTATGTACAAATAATAAAATAACCAGTGTAGTTAATTATGTCTTCTTTTCCACTTTAACTTTATTTTATATTATTGGTTCCTCTTTTTTAAAAATCTTGGCTAGAGTAATAGTGCTGTTATCTAATGTGGAAGATTTTTCTTTCTTTTGTTAATTTGGGAGTTTTATTGTACTTTTCCATTCTATCAACGAATATCTGTCCTTTTACTTCTAAACAGTAAAATATTTTCACGCCAGAACACTGTTCCCACAACCAGGATGCTATATTTCTCATCAGCTTGTCCCCTCTCCTGCCCCCTATGTTATGATATTTAAAATTCTTGGCCTTCTCCTTGCTCCCCAAGAAGGAGTCCTTTGGAATGCTCTTACTTACCCTTTTCCACTTTGCTACATACAGGCTTTTATCAGAACTCCTTCTGTCCAACTATTCTGCCTCAGGAGGCCTTCCAAAACAATTTGATAGCATACCGCCAGTCAGACCTTTCCTATCCAATTGTTTGTGCTTGTCTGTGCGAGTATGAATGTGTGTATCAAGTGGCATTGCTTACTAATTCTTCTCTTCTGCCTCCATTAGTTGTTGGTTCTTTCCATAATCACTCACTTAGCAACTAAGATCTTTGGGGCTAGCACTATTGTAAGATGATGGTGAAAAATGCTGTAAGTACTGCCTGCAACAGGTGTCAGATTGTTCTTCTGCTCAGGGAAAATGATTCTTTGGTACTAGAAAAAAATTATTGGCTCTTTCTCATCTTTTCCTTCTTCTGCCTCTGTAACACCTGTTTGATTTTCTGGTTTCAATCTCCAAGTCTCTTATATTTTTGTTCTGGCCCTCGAAATGTATCTTTCACTTAACCTTCCATCTTAACAGTGACCAGCCTAGCCTCCTTAATATCTAAAATAGTTGGAAAATTATGTATTTGGTGTTTTTTTCCTCTCTCTCTCAAATATCTCTCAAATGTATACATTTGTCTACTCTGGAAACCTTATTTTGCTGGTTATTTTTCAGTTTGTTTGGAATTATCTCTTATAACTGGTAAATTCCTTTAGGGATTTGTTATTTTGTTCTTGTTGTTGGCTAATTTGGGCGTATATGTGATCCTTGGAAAATACAAGTAGCAGCACTTGTGAGCAGGTGGTCTGTACTCTCATGGCATAGAAGTAGGCAGGTTGTCAGCCCCCTCCTTGGGCACCTGAAAGAAATCTCCTTGCTTTCAGATATCTTTCAATTCTCCCAGGTTCATGGCCAGAAAGGTATCAACCTACAAGTTCTGCTGTTTTTTTCTTCTTAAATTCTATAACAAATAAACATTCTAGGAAAAGACCTTCCCTAAATTCACAAACCCCATGAGTCAAGCCTTCCAGGATATGCTCTTTCCTTGTCCTCACCAATGACTTCCAAAAGTCAGTTTCTAGGCATTTAACCATTTCTTAGGGTTTTCTCCAGAGAACATCCAAAAGAGCTTAATATAGCCTACTCAGAGCCATAGTTGATTAGAGAAAGAGATGGAGCTCAAGTGTGCTGCATTCAGCTTACTGTAATCTTAAAATTCCCTGTCTATACATTCTTGCACTTGCTATTGCTTTTGTTAAATACATCACTAAATATTTCTTCACCATTTATTTGACCATTGAGTAATTTGCAAATTACTATCATCACAGACACTATCATTAATAATGAAGTATCAAATAAAAATAAACAGCCCTGGCTGGGGTGGCTCAGTGGATTGAGTGCCAGCCTGCAAACCAAAGGGTTGCTGGTTTGATTCTCAGTCAAGGCACATGCCTGGGTTGTGGGCCAGGTCTCCAACCACACATTGATGTTTCACTCCCTCTCCTTTTCCCTCCCTTTCCCTCTCTCTAAAAATAGATAAATAAAATCTTTAAATAAATAAATAAATAAAAATGAACAATTACTAACACTGAAGTTAGGATAAAAATATAAGGTAGGGGACTTCTGGCCAAGATGGAGGTATAGGTAGATACACTGTCCCTCCTCACACAACCAAAAGAAGGACAACAACAAATTTAGAAACAAAAAAACAACCAGAACTGCCAGAAAATTGAACTGTATGGAAGTTTGACAATCAAAGAGTTAAAGAAGAAACATTCATGCAGACCAGTAGGAGAGGCGGAGACAGGAAGCCAGGTGAAGAGGACCTGTGGCAAGGTGGCAGCTGGATGATGGGAGTGGGCAAGGTGGAGGCTGGCAGAGTAGGCAATCCCACTTTCATATGCATATAAACCAGGAGGATCAACTGGGGAGTGAGACAGACTGCACAATCCAGGGTTCCAGTGCGGGGAAATAAAGCTTCAAAACCTCTGACTGAAAAAACTTGTGGGGATGGAGGTGGAGGGAGAAACTCCAACCTCACAGGGGAGTTCTTTAGAGAGACCCACAGGGTCCTAGAACATATACAAATCTGAGAATCAGCACCAGAAGGGCCCAATTTGCTTGTGGGTAGTGTAGGAAGGGACTCAAAGCTAGTAGAGAGCAGAGGGGGCCTCATTGTTCCCTCTCAGACCCCTCCCACACACATAGCACCACAGGGTGTGATATGGCTTGCCCTGCCCTGGTGAATACCTAAGGCTCTGCCCCTTACTATGTAACAGGTGCACTGAGACAAAAAAAAAAAAAAATGGCCCAAATGAAAGAACAGATAAAAGCTCCAGAAAAAATACAACTAAGTGACAAAGAGACAGCCAGCCTATCAGATGCATAGTTCAAAACACTAGTAATCAGATGCTCACAGAAATGGTTGAGTATGGTCACAAAATAGAGGAAAATGTGAAGGCTATGAAAAGTGAAATAAGGAGAACCAACAGCGAAGGAAAGGAAACTTGGACTCAAATCAATGATTTGGAGCAGAGGGAAGAAATAAACGTTCAACCAGAACAGAATAAAGAAACAAAAATTCAAAAAAAAATGAGAGGCTTAGGAACCTCTAGGACAACTTTAAACGTTCCAACATCTGAATCATAGGGGTGGCAAAAGGAGAAGAGGAAGAGCAAGAAATTGAAAACTTATTTGAAAACATAATGAAGGAAAACTTCCCCAATCTGGCTTAATGAAATAGACTTCCAGGAAGTCCAGGAATCTCAGAGAGTCCCAAAGAAATTGGACCCAAGGAAGCACATACCAAGGCACATCATAATTACATTACCCCAGATTAAAGAGAAGGAGAGAATCTTTAAAATAGCAAGAGTAAAGGAGACAGTTACCTACAGAGGAGTTCCCATAAGATTATCAGCTGATTTCTCAAAAGAAAACTTGCAGGCAAGAAGGGTCTGGAAAGAAGTATTACAAGTCATGAAAGTCAAGGACCTACATCCAAGATTACTCTAGCCAGCAAAATTATCATTTAGAATGGAAGGACAGATAAAGTGCTTCCCAGATAAGGTCAAGTTAAAGGAGTTCATCATCACCAACCTCTTATTACATGAAATGTTAAAGGGACTTATCTAGCAAAAAGAAGAAGATTAAAAACTATGAACAGTAAAATGACAACAAACTCACAACTACCAACAATTGAACCTAAACAAACCAAAACCAAAAACAAACTAAGCAAACAACCAGAACAGGAACAGAATCACAGAAATGGAGATCACATCATGAAGGGTTATCAGTATGGAGCAGGAGGTGGCAGAATGGGGGAAAAGGGGCAGAGAATAAGAAACACAAATGGTAGGCACAAAATAGACAGGGGAAGGTTAAGTATAGTATGGGAAATGTAGAAGCTAAAGAACTTACATGTACAACCCATGGACTAATGGGGGGAATGCAGGTGGGAGGGGGTATACATGGCAGAGAGGAATAAAAGGGGGAAAATGGGACAACTGTAATAGCATAATCAATAAAATATAATTTAAAAAGAAAAATTATGTAAGGTAAAGAGTAGGGTTACTCTCAATTTTTTTTAAACACACATTCAGCAGCACGATTTTTGCCTACACTATCTCTTATCGGTTCAGACACGCAAGGCCCCCATGTGTAGTCATGCAGGTGCCCTACTCTACAATTCTGGGGCTACCATGCATTTTGTGGACATCACAGTTTTTTTCTACTTATTGGGGCAATTTTCTAGCACATGGTTGATAAATGTCCTGATAAAGGGTTAGTTTTGTGGCTTCTACTTTTCACAAAGTCACCACCTAGTTATGTCTATATTTAAGTTTCACCCTATTATCTTGTATTCCATGAGTGTCTTCCTCCAAAAGACATGGAAAAGATAACATTTTGAAGTTAGTGTTAAGCTGTTGTGAATGGCTTGTTTGAATTATAATGCAGTGCATTTAATAAAGCTACCTATGACTTTTTCTTTTTGTTGACAAAATTCCGGGGATGTTATTATTCAAAAATAGTATGATTGGTTTTTAAATTTCCCTGCAGAAGTAATGGTTTCATGAAATATCTAGTGTTTTCTTGCACAACAGAAAACAGAAAAGGTCCTTTTCCATCTCCATAATAATAAACCCATACTTTAAATAAATATTTGAGTACATTGTATACTTTTCTTGATTGAGTGCTGCTTCCCATTACATATTTACTAGATGGAGTTGGGTAATCCTATCAACCTTGCTGCTGCTATCAAGTGCTTTGTGGCAAGCTTTAGGAATGTCATTTCTGACACATGTCTCAATGATTTCATGTTATCCGGCATGTCCTCTACTATCTTGCATGACTTCTTATATTCCCAGCTTGCTTAAAAAGGGCATACTGTTTTGAACTACCAGTCAGTGATCCCAGTTGAAAACATAACTATAGAATTAGTATGCTTTAAAAAGATAAAGTAAAAATGGCATTAACATCACACACACACAAAATTTGAGTAACTTCTCTGGCAGAAATTAAAGTAAAACATGGGTGCTTGGATAAATTAACATTTGGTGAGTATAAATTTTAGCAGGATATTGATCTGATTTGTGTGTGGAACATTTTTATGTGTGTGACATCAAAAAATTACTGAATCTCAGAAAGGTAACAAACTCCTTTTTCTTATGACAAGCAACATAGCTGTCTTTATGGCTCTACCTTTCCGTATTAACTTTCCTGGTTCTCACGGAGGACGTGGCCTCTGTCCATTTTGACAAATGCCACAGAGTTCCCTAAAGACAAAGAAAGTTCCAGATTTCCAATGACTTCCAGAGCTCATAAAAATGTTCTGTTTGCTAAGCTTACCTGAAAAACTCCTGGTTTAATTCTACTGAATTAAGCTTGTGCTAACAACTTTACAGAACACAAAAATTCAAAACTCTTGCTCTTAAAAATTTTAAGCAAATTTATTTTTCAGAAGGAAAGAGCAGAATTAATTTGTGTAGCTCTGGCATCCAACAGAATTCCCTGGGAGTAAGAGTTCTCCAGATTTCAAAAGACATGTTTGGGAAGGATTTCTGCCCTGAACAGAAAGAACAATGTGAATGGAGCTTTAGATTTCATAGTAGTTCTTCACTTTCCCTCTCCCTAAAATGAAAATGTCCATTTCAGGAAACTGAAATAAAAATTCCAACCTTAGTAACCTTCTTCCTTTGCCTCCTTTCTCTCCCCTCCTGTGATATGACACCTGACTTCCACTTCAGTCCCAAAGCAAAAACAATGTAAACTAATAAATGTCTCTGTGTGAAAGAGAGGAACAAAGCATTCTCTTCCCGCCACACTGACTACCCTGCCTTCGGCAAGGTCACACCTCACTGGTGGAACTAACAAAATGGTACAGCCCTTTAAGGGAGCAACTTAGCAATCCATACCATGAGCCTTTAGAGCAATGGTCCGCAACCTTTTTGTCACCCAGGGCCAGTTTCATGGAAGAAAATTTTTCCACGGGGGGCAAAGGGGGTGGCTTTATAGCCTGTCACCAGACGCAGCTTAATTGTCACTTGTCACTCAATGATAGGGTTTTGATAGGAGTCTACAAGCAATTGATATATTATGGTCTCTGTGCAGTCACCATAATACATGATCAATGTTTCTCTCTCACACTGATATTCCCCTCTCTCTCTCTCTTTCTCTCAAACCTCTCTGCTAATGACAATCTGTATTTGCAGCCACTCCCCAGCACTGGCATCATCACCCCAAATCATCAGGCATTAGAGTCTCATAAGGAGTGCACAACCTAGATGCTTCACATGTGTAGTTCACAGCACAGTTCACACCCCTATGAGAATCTAATGCCGCTGCTGATCTGACAGGAGACCGAGCTCACGTGGTAATGGGACCTATGGGGAGTGGCTGTAAATACAGATGAAGCTTCACTTGCTCCCACCACTCACCTCCTGCTGTGCAGCCTGGTTCCTAACAGGCCAGAACTTTTAAAGGTCTCTGTGGCCCAAGGGTTGGGGACCCCTGCTTTAGAATGTTCAGATATTTCAGGCCAATGTTACAGATATGAAAATTTATTCTAAATAAATATAACCAGGTATGTAGACAAATATTTATTGAAAAGACCTTCAGCAAAGCATTATACTAATGTCAGTTCAACAGTGGGTTTAAAAAAAATAAATTAGAGGAGATCCATATCACAAAATAGTATGCATCCTATTTAAAAAGATTTGAAGACACCTGGCTTCTGTGACTCAGTTGGTTGGAGCATTGTCCCTTAGACAGAAGGGTCATGGGTTCGATCCCTGGTTGGGCATGTATGAGAAGGCAACCGGTTGATTGATGTTTCTCTCTCACATTGATTTCCCTCTTTCTCTCTCTCTCTCAAAGAAATGAAAAAATGTCCTAGGGTGAGGAAAAGAAAACAATTTGAAGATTTCAAAATATCATGTGAATGATAAAATATATAAAACTATATATGCAATATAATCCTAATTTTTTACATTAAAAACAGAAAATATTTGTGGATTTTGGAATCACAGGAGACATTTGTTGTTTATATTTTCTTTATACTCTAATTTTCCAATCATGAGCATGTGTCACTTCTATAATGAGAATTAAAGTGTTTTGTTTTTAAGGGGGGGAAACAGCATGCAGTGAAATTACCATCATATCTAACCAATACCCTTGATAAAAGTACCTTTACAAATACATTTCAGTATACAAATCTGTTTGGTTACATCCATTTTGCTGATTCTTTTTCTAAGTAAATTATGAAATGTACAAATATTTATTAAGACTTTCTTAGATGTCTAGCATTAAATAAACAGAAATTCCCCAACTAACAAATATGTAACAGATTTACTAGGATTTTGCTATAGTTTTGTCAAGCAGGACCTTTTACAATAAATGTTCACACACTTGCTGAAAAGCATTTTGTTTGTCCAATGACTCTTATCCCACCCTAAAAATCTAGCAACATAAAGTGGGTAATTAAGATACACAACTGAATATAAACACCAACAAACATATAAATCCTTGTCCTTTGTATACAACGTTTGAGGTCTTCTGCATACCAGGGATTTCTTTATTTTGTCTTGTTTTGATTTTAAGACTGATTTGTTTTAATTAACTTACATTGAGAGCAGCAGGTATCATAGCTAATGCTATGTGGCATGGAGGGCACACAGTACTGCTACACCGTGAGCCACAACATCAACAATAACATCAGCCAGCAATCGTCTTCTTGTTGAGCGCACATAGATATGCCTGCAGTGTAGCACGTGTTTCCAGTAAGCAGGAGGGTTGCAGCTAGGCCCCAGGAAGTAGGGAAATTAAAATAAAATCCCGGCAACTGTCAATATTCTATTTTATGTTTTATTTTAAAGCTGATTTATGTCCGGTACTCTGACAGCTTTGGAAGAATGGAAATGCAGCCCAATAAGCTGTCTGCCAAATGCAATGGCTCAGCCACAGAATGATGGCTTCAGAAAGTTGGTTAAGCTAGCTTGTGCCAGTGATTTCTCATGGGCATCTAGCCCAGGGCTCAGCATCTCAGTGAGTTTGGAGGTGGGAGAGGGCATAGTAGGGAGCATATTTCTCCTAGTCTGTAAGTTCAGATAAATTAATTAATGTGTATATTATATTATTATCTGCCCCCTTCTCTCATTTCAACCCCACCCGTACAGAGAGTGGTAATTCACTGAAACCTACAGACAGGATTAACTGCTGACAGAAGGAGGGGTTTCCTGCAGGAATTTCCATCCTAATTTTTATGAAGACAGACAGATATGCAATAAAAAAATCCAAGAAGATGATTCAAATCACAGCCTCACTAGATGGGTTTGTGCTTATAGCCCATAGATCAGAGAGTCCTGTTCAGCTGCCACCGTTAGTATAGAATTATATTCTGTGTCGATTCTGCAGTTAGAAGAATTGGGAAAATCTGTAGTTCATCTTTTAAAAATCTTTACCAACGGCTACCTTGAAAACATAAAGAGCTATAAAACAAAAGGTAAGCAACCAAGCATGAATATTTGCCAGATAGAAAGAGAAAAATATATGCCAGTAAGCTCCAATTTATATTTTTTTACCATTTAAAAAAATTCTCCTGGTGCTTATATTTCTGGATATTTCTAGGTGAAGTATTAGGAGCCAGATATAAAGTTTCATGAAGTAACATAACACTGGTTTATGAGTTAGAAGACATACTTACAGGCTATGTGATCTGGGATAAATCATTTAATCTCCGTAATCCTCAGTTTCTCCAGATGGAAATGAAACTGGATATTTGCCTTGCCACTCAATAACTTTGTTCTGAGGATCAAATATAACGTGTGTAATTTACCCTATAAATGTAAAGTTTTAGAAATTGTCATTTCATTAGTAAACTTTTTAAAAAGATTTTATTTGTTTGCTTTTAGAGAGACAGAAGGGGAGGGAAAAAGAGATGGAGAGAAACACCAATGTGTGAGAGATAACATTCATCTATTGCCTCTCACACACCCCCATCCAAGTATCTGGCCAGCCACCCAGGCATGTGCCCTGACTGGGAATCAAACTGATGACCTTTTGGTTCCCAAGCCGGCACTCAATCCACTGAACCATGCCAGCCAGAGCTCATTAGTCAACTTTTTAAAAATCTCTAATCAGAAGGGAAATCTTTATGAAAAGTGATGTGGACAAATGAAAGGCACTTCATTGTGACTTGGAAATCAGACACAGTGCTTTCATGTCAGAATTTCTTGTCAGAATTTCTTCAAATGCTCTCTTTTAATTACTTTTTAGGGCTAAGAATTCAGATGTTGCCTATAGAATGCCTCTTTTATGAATTAAATTGGGACTTTAAAATGAGTTGGCTTCAGCTTTCACAAGAATGTAACAGGAAAGAAGCACTTTCTAAACTATCCCGTTATTCCTAGTTAAATAGTCACAACAGGGCAAAAACCGTTGTTCGCTGTATTACTCAGAGCATACATTATATATTCCAAAATATAATTAGCACTTGTAGCTGTAACAGATAGCTACACTTTCTGGTTATGTATCTATCAAATTCTCATTTTAATAGTGATGACTCATAATGAAATTATGCATTCATCGTTCCATTCATTAAACCTCTTAACTTGCGGGCTGTCCGTGTAAACTGAAAATTCTCTGCATATGTGTTCGCATCATGCTGGCCCAGACTCTATTTTTCAACATAATATTTGTTAACATACAGAAATTCTTTCCAGAACAAGGTACTTTTTTGTTTTGTTTCATTTTTAATGTGCATTCAGAGAGCAGATGCTGTTGAAAATGTTACCAAGTTACAGATGCACAGAGTGCTCTTGCTGGATGTGTCTGGTAATATAGTTCTGAAATATTACTCCAGTTCTAGCCTTCTGCTGCCCCAAACTTAATTCTCCTGGGAACCATCCAAAAGCACGATGCTAAGAATTACTAAATTCAATCTTTAGATCAGCTGTTTTTGAAATGGTAGAACATGGTTTTAACAAATTCAACCTAGGTTTCTCTTGTTGACGAAGGGGTGAGCTCCAGAGACACATTATTATCTGAAACTTCATTATAGGGAGGAAATTAAAGTAATAGTTATTGGGAGGTGATACAGAAAGCAAAACAAAAACAAGAGGTTCTATCTTATACGTTTAACAGCTGGCATTTTTCTCTCTTCCACTCCCTCCCTCTCTTTCCTGGTCATGCCTTTTCTTTCTACTCTTTCTTTTCACCTCTTCTTTCCCAGTGTACCCCTTACCTTCTCTTTAATAATTCCTCTCCCTTTTATTTCCTGCTCAGAGCAAAGAGCTTTACTCCTGCCTTCTCATGTGCCTTGTCTGATTATCACTGCTGTCTTACAATATATATATATATTAGCATCATTCCATTTTACCTGAAGCTTAAAAAGACCAACAGAAACCAGTCAGGCCTCCTTATTTCAAAGCCTGTGTCCTCTTCGAATACAATGCTACCTCAAGAAATTCCTTTCTCCCTCGTAGATCTTTGCCTCTTCTTTCCCTCCCTTCAGCTTCTCTCCCTCACTTTTTGCTCCTCCTCCATTACCTCAACAAACCATCTTCCACCCCACCCCAACCCCATCTGAACAGCACTTTCTAGTAAACTCTTTCATCCTCAGAGAGGTCAAGTGGCTTTTTCTTCTCTGAGGACTTCACTGAGTGCCTTTGCTGCAATCCCTCTTATTTCATCTCAGGAACAAAATCTTATACTTATTGCTTGTGTCGTTAGCATCAGTTTTCTGAATTAATCACATTAGAATTGGAGAGAAGTATCCACTGGGGAGTTTCTCTCTCTCTCTCTCTCTCTCTCTGTCTTCCAGATTTTATGTGATATTGTTAATGGTGTTTAGGTTGGCAGGTTGTCAAGTAAACCCTTACTACATTTGAAAAAAAAAAGGGATATACAACTCATAATATTGTTCTCCCATCATTTCATAAAGAGAATATCATAAATTCTTCTCCCCTGAAATTATCCTTATCCAAATTTTTGGATGGAATGCTTACATTACAAACTGTGAAACTAAGGAACTAAAGACAACAATTTTGTTCTCCCCAAACTCCTTACAACTGTGAACATTTAATTCCTTGGCTCAAAAATAGTCTGTGCAGCTAATAGTTAATAGGGTTATGGGGCTGGTGCAAGGTTTTGGACACAACACAAAATATTTTTTTTCTATTTGAAGAACTGAAAATTTGAAAAAAAAAAAAAAAAGTCTTCTTTTCTTTGTCCTCCAAAAATAATGGGAATAGGATTATTTTCTGAAATTCCAAGTACAGTATTTTCTGATTTTGATTTTGCCCCGGGGAACAACTATAAAGATACCCAATCAGAATGAAACGTGTCACGGTTTATGATACAAGGGGATTTTTCCATTAAATCACACCTTATTCCTGAGAAAAAAAACTGACCAGTAAAATAAAAACTAAAATTCAAAAACAATCAGGGCATATTCAAACCCAAACCAAGAATTTAAAAAAAAAAAAAAAAAAAAAAACAGAAAGAGAAGAAAAGAAGTATATTTTCTTTATCAGACAACTGAGCAATTCAGATATTCAGTTCTCTCTCATAATAAAATAATAGATACTATGATCATAATAGTATTTCTAGATAACGAAACTACCAGTAATTAAATAGTGTTGGTTTATAGCCATTCCTCTTGAGATTTTGTTTTGCAATTGTTTTTGTTTGTTAATTGCACCTCATTTTCAATTCTATAGGCCAGTATAGTACATTTCCTTTTCTCTTCTTATCCCATCTGCTACTCTCCCTAAGCCTCTCCCCCAAGGGGGAACTACTTGGTTTCTATAGTAACTATTACAAACTATCGCTCCTGGGGTACCAGGAGTAAAGACCGGCAGAGGAAAAGGACTAAATCTGGGTACTTGTAGTGTAACACATTCTTTATGTTATCGTGAGCTACCAAGAACTTTTTTCTACTTCCTTATTTGGAAAAGTGCTTAGCACTTTTCAGAGTAGCATTTCAAGGAAGTAATTAATACCGTTGTCTCTGACCAAGGGTAAGAAACCCCTCTTGGGCCTTCCGTGATCACGACTGTCCAAAGGGGATCAAGGTAGTGTACACGTCCCTCGACCCACCACTTAGACAATGGTGCACAGCATGTGATTGCTTCTAACTGGAACACAGGCTTTGTCAATCAGCGTGAAACAGGAAATGTGCTCATGATCCATTCTGGCCATTTGATGTCTAATTTGAAGTTTTATATAAAATGTATATGCTGAATCCTAGCTCAGTGATGATGAGAATGTTTCCTGTTGGGATTGATTCTCTTACCTAACTCTGGAGAATGCTTATTTTTGTAACAGAAGAATAGCAGTTCCTTATTGGGAGTGAGAGAATTGTTTGGGGAATCCTAGTGTTTATTCCCAACTCCAGTCTCAGAGTAAAAATACCTATTTGCAAAAGGAATGCTTTCTCCTGTAGTGAAAGGGGTTTGGAAATCTGATCCAGTAAGCAGGGTGGTATCTGTCAGTCCCGGAAAGACGTCTGAGCCCTCTCTCTCTTTTTAATATAAGAATTCGAAAGCAGTGGGGAAGCGTGCTAGACCTATCACAGCATTGCTAACAGACAGCCTATTACAGTATTTAATAAAAACAGAAACAGCGTGCCTACCATAGGCTAATAATCCTACCTCCTGTACGCTTTAAAAACAGTATGAAGCAGCTCTAACAGAGCTTCAGATAACTAATTTCAAGCATGGCTGTCTAGCGTGCCAGTCACTCCTATTGTCCTTCCAAACTCTTTCAGACATTTTGAGCTGTGAGTATTAAAGCTATGAGTTAGCAAGGGTTGTGACATTAATGGTCCAGAAAAGCTTTAGGCACGAGAGGTAATGATGATTACCGGTGGCTCTTTGGAGGACTGCACTGGATCTGGATCGCTGTCATTAAAAATTAAGCGTGGCTTTTGAGGAAGATGTGACAACTACCGGAGGTAAGATTTGCATGTCAAACAAAGGGATCTGTTGCTGTTTCTTGCTTTTTTTGTTTGCTTTGTGCCGAGTGGGTCGTGAATTGCAGCCAGGTGCGGAGTGAGAAGCAGGAAAGCAGAGAGAGGGGAGTGGGAGACGGATCTGCTTAGAGCAAAACACAGTGGATAGTATTATGTTTTATGGCAGAAATGCCTCGAGGACAAACTGGCTCCAGGCTCTGTGCCTGCTGAGTGTGCACTCCACGTTGCTTTCCCCGTGGAGTAGAATGCTTGGAGGTCATGGAGCAAGCAGTTTGCTTCTTGTCTGTGTGCCAGCCGGGCTGTTAGTAGGGTTAAGTAAAGACTTTGGTGGGTGGGAAGCAAAAAGGTACAAGAAAAATGAAAAGGGTGCTGTCCTTAGGACTTGAAACCTGTTAGAAAAATAATTTTTCCCATGGTCAGCGTGCTGTGATAGCCAGAATCTAATTTTTAAAGGGGGACATTGGAAGATTACAAAGGATTTCCCTCATAAAGAACTACTCTGTATTTAATTTATTATTAAAGAAAATTGGGTACCTCCGTCCATTTTGCATGTTGAAAGGCTGATCCACGCTGTTGGCACGGATGGTGTTGCTAACGCAGAGAAAGAGTTTTAGACTGAAAGGGGGCTTTCCCTCTGCTTCTGCTTTTGCTTTTCCACAACTGCCAGGGCTGCAGATGAAAATGGTGATTCGTTAGAGATTATGAACTTGACGCTTTGTCTTGTTCTTTTCTTCTTCTTTTTTTTTTTTTTTTAATGAACAGCATAAAAACACAATTCTCCTTGAAAGATGAGAGGGGCAGTTCAGTTCCAAAGTCCAGTGGATAATGAGTAGATTTGCAGAGGAACTTATACTGCTTTGTACTTTATTATGGGATCCGTGTAGCTCAATCAAAGAAGGAAATGTCAGGAAATCAGCGGCTGAGGCTTTTAAAGCAAAATGCAATGCTCAAAAGCGAGTGTGTCCCCAACTTGATCTATGGTGCAAGTTTCAGTATTTGTCATTGCACACGACCCTCGATGTGAAGTGGCAGGAACATAGTGAGTGAATTTCTCCATGCTCTTGTGTTATTTCCCTGATAGACTTCACAAACTCTGACATGTAAAGATGCTGCTATAGATTTTGAAAAAATGCTATGCTCTGATGCATTGATTTAATTATAATGAATGGCAAAGATACATAGAATAATTGTATATTTAAAAAAGAATATGACATTTTTCCAGAAGTTCTATGTTAATGAAGTACTGACTAGAAATAAAAGTGAAAGATAATTATAGTGTGTTTGTTTCAGCTAAATACTGGAATTCTGGTGTAGTTGAGTTTGTACATTTGTGAGCTTCTGTATGTGTGCTTCCATTCACATCTGAAGTTGAAATCATTGCCCTGTAGTGTGTGGCACCTATGCTTGAAGTTGTGTGTCTATTTTTCCTCACAGTGTGATGAAAATTACTGAAACTCTCTATGCTAGTCTTTATGTGACCAAGAGCACATGTCCATGAAATAACTGTATGGAATTGCTGATACAATTGATGGCTGTGACATAGTCTTCTGTTTCTATGTGTCCAGTGGAATGTGTGACCTTGACCTTGTGAAGTCCCATCATCTAGCCAATAGTGCTCACCAGTCAAGAACCCATGTATAGAGAGCACATAATACACAAACAGAAACACACACACATTTTATTTATGGCGGTCAGAAGATTACAAGTGAATGTAATTTCTATTGTTTTCATTAATTTCATTTATTTGAAAAGAACTTCCACTGTCTCTGGTCTTACCAATATCTTCTGAATCTAATCAGATCAAGCATTTATTACAGAAGCAATTTGTGCCATAAAAGTTGTCAACAGGAGAAGTCATTTTGCTGTGGTCATGCTCATAATACTTTACTGATAAACTAAAATGACTTCTCACAATTTTCACAGATTTATGGGAAAAGTCCCTGTATTAAGTCTCAATGGTATGTGTGTCTAGACTAAACGCCTACAACATGAAAAATCTAGGAGGCGATTTTGTTGTTGTTTGCCAGCTGTGGGGAAAGCCAACCAAGTAACTTACTCAAAACAACCTACTTGTCACAAATTAATTTTGCCACCTATTTACATTGGTAGGTATCAATCAAAGCATTTCCACATATCCTTCCCTTTCAGTTTTTGCTACATCTAGTAATAAAAACTAGCAATTCTCCAGCTATACAGAAATTAACTCAGGAATCTACCCTGACATTCAAAATAAGCAAAGCTTTAGCCTCTTGGTTCCTCAGTGCCCAAGGGTAGCACAGTCATCATTCAGTCACCAAGACACAAGTCACCAAGTCCAGAATTGTCCTTGTCCTCTGTCTCTCTCATATACACAGTCACCATTTTACTTTTATTGGTAATATCAGACCAGACATTTCACAAACTAACACAATCTTCTCTTTTATCGCCTCTCTTCTCTCATCAAAATAGGATGGAAAAAGAATCTTCCAAATATATTCCTGCTATTGTATTGAATAAAAAGCAGACTACAACAATGTATATACAATATAATCTCAATTTTAATACATACCTGTGTATGAAAAAAAGAGAAAGAAGTGCACCATTTTATTCTCATTATTCATCTGTCAGGTTGCTAATTTTTTTCAAAACAGGCATTGCATTAATAGTCACAGGCAGACTAACATCACTAAAGTTTACATCTCCTATCCCAACCACTTTGCCATCTTTCTCATTATCATACTTCATATAACACGCTATATCTCACCTCAAATTCCAAACTCATTCGTTGTTCCGAGAAACACTGAGCAGAAATGCCATGCCCCTTCTTCCTTGGGTTTTCTGGCACATCATGAAAAACTCAGCATCATCTTTTCTCAGAGACTGACTCCTACGTGTTAATTCAGGTTTACTAGAAAAGGTGTGTATGTATGTACATGTGTGTGTATTCTCCTTACTACTTTATAGATAGAGAATATTTCAATCTCCTTTTCTGGCTCCTTATTATCTCTTAAATATTTAAATGCTGGAGTGCTTTCTGGCTCAGCTATAAATCTATTCTTCATCTATACTTACTTCCTAAATGAGTTCAAGCTAGTCTCAAGACCTTAAAAACTGTCCATACCCAAACAGCTCACAAATTCTAATGCCTAAATTGGGCTTTTCCTCTAACGTACATACTTACATATTCAACTATCTACATAACATTTTCATGTAAATGTATTGTAGGCATTGCACACTTAACATATTCACAATCACATTTCTGAATTTCCACACACAAACCCTCCCAAATTTTCCCCCATGCATCTAAATGGGAACTCAATTCTTCCACTTGCTCTGAAAAAAAATCTTGAAGTCCACTTTGAATCTTCTATTCCCTTCACTTGTCACAGAAAATCCCATTGTTTCTACCTTCAAACTGTAGCTAGAATTCGATTACTCATAATCCCACTGCTACCACTCTGGGCAAGTTACCACCAGCTCTCAGATTATTGCACGTGTTTTCACCACTGACCTCGTGCTTCTGCCTCCCCATGCTCTCCCACACACATTCTGGTCTGTATCCAACACCAGTGGTCATTTCAGAGTTGAAGTTAAAACATGGTATGTCCTGCTCAAAAGCCTCCAACATCTTCCCACCTAACTACAGGTCAGAGCCAGATCCTTACAGTGGCCCGCAGGCCATGTGTGATCAGCCCAGGTTCCTCCCTGGCTCCTCTGCCCGCTCTCCCTTTAGCACTGCACTGAAGCCGGCTGTTCCTCAAACCTGCCATGCTTTCAAGCCTCGGGGCCTTTGCCTCTGCTGTGCCTGCTGCCAGGGAAATTCTTCCCCTGTATAGCTCCATAATTCAGTGTCGCACTTTCTTCAGGTCTCCACCAAATGCCACCTCATCAGAGAAGAGTTCCCTGCAAACCATATTTCAAATCGTATCCTCTTGCACAAATCCCATCCCTAGTCCTTGCTTCACTTTTCTCCATCGCATATAAAATTATACCCCTAACATATCATATGTTACGTTTTTATTGTCTGTCTGTCTCTTTCCTGCTAGAATATAAACTCTATGAGAGGAGGGGTTTTGTTTTGTTCCCTGATATAACAGTTGTCAAATTAATGAATAAACCGATGAATGTAGGAATTCAATGCTTTTTCCCCCCATAAAAATTCATTGGTAACATGAGGTTCCAAGCATAAGTTTTTCAACCTCAGGGTCAAATCTCTATGTCATTGCACCCTATTACTTTTTCTAAACAGAAAGATACTGAACACCTTGAAGAAAGTCAAGGAGATTTATCAAGATGATTTTTTTCTCCTTTTTACTTAAGAGAGAAAAAATGTACATCACTGATTCCAATCTATGTCAAAGCAAATAAAAATTCAATTTGCCCAAATTTGATCTTATCCAAAAGATCACTTCTCTGTCAAAAAGATATCTTCGCAAATTTATACAAATGACTACGGGCATAAATATGTCCTATATTTTCTCTGATCTCCCCTGGTGATAAGAGAAGGGATGGCAAAACCAGACTGGAAATGACAGTTGGGCTCAATACTCCTTCTCTGAGCATACAAGCTCCAGTAGCCTGTGTGGCACTAGGAATCAATCAATACCAATCAATATATGTACTTTCATTTGCATTAATTCATTGCTCTTGAAATCATCATGGTTAGTCTCATGGTCTGGTTAACAGTGACCTCTCTATCACTTATAATGTATATGTTTTCAAATAATTAAAGTATAATAAAATATTCCTATCCTACAAATTGAGTGCAAGTAATAATGCCCAATATTTCTAGAATGTTCTATAATCCAGGGAGGCAGTGTGATATGAAAAGGACATAGCATCTGAGACAAGCACAGGCTTTAAGAACAAAGAGATTTGGTCTGAATCTCGCATTTGTACTTCACAGCTATGTGACCATCGGTAAGTTTTTAAAATGTTATCATGCCTCAGTTTCCTCCCTGGTAATTGGTGATAGTAATACCTCCCTTTTTAGGTTGAAGATTAAATGTGATCATGTGTTAGAATACTTGGCACAGAGAAAAAGCTTAAAAAGTAATAGTGTTCTCACTGTCATTGTCATTTAATCTTCACAGTATGCCTGAGTAGCAGATATTATACTTTCCATTGAACAGATAAGAAAACTAAGGTGTAGAAAAGTTAATCATATTGCTCAAGATCAAAGAACTAGTAAGCTATTGAAATTGACTCTCCCTTCAGCCATAAAGAGTCCTGATAAATAGAATGTCAGATTAACTATCTTTTAGTGTATTTAGTGACTACAGGCTGCCAGTGATTACAGGAATTTTTTTAAAGGAAGGATCTGAAGAAAAGATTTTTCTTTCCTCTGTGAACAATGCTGGAGCCTTATGGACTCCTTCCCTGAAGAAAAAGTAGACTGAAGCTCCTGTGAAGTGACTTAAATGATAGCTAATTTATTCATTAAGAAAACCTCAGTCTCTGGATGTACAGTATACTGTGGCATCCAGACACAAGTTCCGGGCCCTGAAGACCTGCTCCTTGCCAGTTCTTTAAACCTTCTCTTTCTTCAGCAGAAATGTAGACAGTAATAGTACATCACTCATGGGGTTTTGAGGATTAAATGAGGTAATCTGTGCTCAGCTGTTAGCACTGTGCTGGGCACAAATTACATGCATAATGCATATTATCTACCAGCACCTTAACTATTATGATATCTAGTATGAAACTTAAAACATTATAAATATATTACAACACTAAGAGATTTGATTTAAATATCTCCTTCAGTTCTTATTTCTTAATATTGCATGTCTCTAGGTTTATTCAATAGATGTCGTTTAAAAGTGATTTAATTACCAACGTATTATGTTCAAGGTCAAGGTGTTTGAGCATCTGGCCAGCTTCAGAAACAGAATTTCTTGAAATGTGTGACATTTGATCATTTCTTATAAGACTCAAAATAAAACAGGCAACTCTAGAAAAATCAAGAAAATGCCTGCTTTTCTGAGATAACCCAATTTTATGGATTCATATTAAAAAAACTTTAATCGACTGCCTTTCCTCGACCTTGTCAGGCTCCGGTTTCAACATTTCTGGTCTTCACTCTGCCTATGACTGCATGGGATGAATGGCTGGTACACTGACCACGAATGAGTGCATCAGCTTGTAATATGACTTCAGTGCCAGGTGTGCATGAAATGTCCAGTTAGCATCAATCGGTTATTCTAGATTAAACATTATGAATTTCTTAATGCAAAGGCATATGCTTTCATTTAATTGCTCCATAAAAATTAGCACCTCCATACAAACTACTGGGAAACTCTCAAACACTAATCTACTACATAGGCCAAACTTTCCTTTAATCAGTTCTGAACGTCATCCTGTACCAAACAACTTCTCAAATTTCAAAGCCTTGAACACTTGTTTGTGTTGCTAATGATTGTATTTGTGTGAGTGTTTCCTTTAATATTTTGTCATTTCCCAAATCCACCTCTGTACGTGAAATATTTACATTCCCTCATTATTTTCAAAAGCATACAAGAAGCTACAAAACTGCTATTCTCTGGTGCATTTGAGATCTTTTTCCCTCATTTATGTCATCAGTTTGGCTCAAATAAACTCTTATAAAAGTTTTTTTAGATAAATAAATATAATACATATACCAACCACAACATAAAGGTCAGCAATGGAGGTGATGAGGGTTTGGACAGAGACGTATTTGGCAGTAAGGTGTCTCTCTACATTTTACTTGAAGTGATGTAATATTACCACTCATTACACTGTGAAAGTTTAGATATATATATTGTAAGCCACAGAGCAACTACAAAATTAGAGCTGTATCCAAAAAAGTATATACATTTGAATGTAATATTAAGAAATATTGAAACAAATCAAAATAAGGTGAGAAAGTAAGAATAGAAAAAAAGCAAGAAAAATCAGAAAACAAATAGGAAAATAACAGGCCTAAATCCAACCATGTAAATAATTGCATTAAATGTAAACCATCTAAACAAAGCAATTAAGAGATTATCAGATTGGAATTTTTTTTAAAAAAGGCCTAACTTTGTGTTGTCTACAAGTAAATCATTTTAAATAAAACAACATGGAAAGGTGAATAAAAAGGTGGGGAAAGATATATCAGAAAAACTAATCAAAAGAAAGCTGGAGTGTCTATATTAACATGAGACAAAATAGATTTCAGAACAAGGATATTACAAGCAACAAGGAGAAATGGCACATAATGGTAAAAAGAGTCCATTCATCAAAAATATATCCTTCTAGCCCTAGCCAGTGTGGGTGGGGGGCTCCATTCCAACAGTACTGTGTCTGTGTTACCTGTCAACACCACAGCCCTGTGGGTGAGTGACGTCCACAATGTCCTGTCCTCACCAGCCCTGCTCAGCTCCTGCGGACTCAGGCGCATGGCTTCTTTATGGAGTCGGTCCTTCTCATATTTAGTCTTCTTCTTTTCCTGCCGTGTTCTATTTTTCCCATCATTGTTGTCTTTTCCATAGGAGCTTTGTAGGATGTGCCTGAAGTAGGATAGCTTCAGTTTTGGCATTTTTGCTTCCATCAATGTTTTAGGCATAATTTGCTCTAAGACTCACTTTTTCCATCATTCTGACAGTCCTGGTTATTCATAGAGCTCTCCTCCAATGCCATATTTCAAGCAAATCAATTCTTTTCCTATCAGCCTTCTTCACTGTCCAACTTTCAAATCTGTACCTAGTAATTGGGAATATGAGACTGTGGGTGATACTAGCCTTGGTCTATAATGACACATTTTTGCTTTTGATGATGTTTCTTAATTCTTCTGTTGCCATCAGCTTTTCAAAGTTTGATTTTTAAAAAACGTCTTCACAAGGTATTGCTCCTTTTTGCTGCAAGAATATTCTGTACATGGTTCTACCATGGCCCTAAACACTCTGTTCTGATGTTTGGTTCACTAATCTGCTCCCTGCCTCCCCAATTAAGTCATAAGCCCCAGGAGGTCAAGGACTGGGTCATAGTCATTGCAGTATTTCCAGTGTCTAGCAGAGTTCTTGGCAGTAGTTAATGCTCAATAACTATTTCTTGAATGAGTTGAACCAGTGATAGATATATATTCAATACTAGATATTTTAGTGTCCAGTTTGACCTGAGGGTAAATGACCAAGTAAAGAAATAAATCATGCACTTCCAAAATAGTGCTGCATAGGACTATTACAATAATTTTATAATAATAAAGCCCTGGACCTGCCATGTGCTCACAAACTTCTCATTCACCTGTCCTCACCTGTAAAGAGGTGTCTCCTCTTTACATTCTCAAGCCCGTATCAGATGCATTTTTTTTTTTTGGCAGTTTCTCCATCCCTTCCTCTCTGCTGTCTGTCCAGAGCCGCTACCCTATCTTTGTAAAGAGCATGGTGGAACCTTTCATTCAAAGCTAAGTTTAAGTCTGACAGCTTCCGGGAGCAAATGCCTAAGCCCCCTCCTCATCAAAGCTAGGGTGACGGATGAACCTGAGTGAGAATTTCAGCTCAGGGGGAGTGGAAGGAATAAATCAGCTGTCAAAATGTCAAGCCCACTGACTTCTTAGGAAAGAAAGAGAAGATGCTTATGTTACTAGACAGGAGGGCTTTGGTTTACATTTGCTAGCATTTGTACTAAACAGGGAAAATGTCAGATGAGTCCCACATGCAGGTTTCTTGTCATCTTGGCAGCTTTCTGAGTGTGAAATTAAAACTCCAGAATATACTGGACATAGGAGCTCATTTTCAGTTTTCAACAAATCCATTCAACTTGTAAAACAGTATAGCTAGGGAAGTAAAATATGTGACTTAATTTTAAAGTATAATTTTTTAGCCCAGATAATTAGGTTGTAAACTCCTTGAGAGAAGACACCTTCTTCTTATAATTCTTAGGTGAATCAAACTGTATTAAATATATACAGTTTTTTAAAATAATTTTTGGTTGATATGCCCTCCCCTCTTCACACTGGCCCCTGACATAAAGGCATACTAGATAAGTCAGGTAGATTTCTTATTGTTATTTACGAGGCTGCTTGACTGGCAGCGTAGGGGTCTAGAAACTGCACCTATTTTAATTCCACTGCATCTCCTTTGGGGTGGAGGTAGAGCTCTGAGGGAAGAGGAAGGAAAGAAGGGTTTGTGAGTTCTGATCTCGCCTGTTGATTCACAGAATCACGTTCCTCACAGACTCTCTTTGACTGGAAATTATTTACAAAACCAATCAACATAGGCGTCTATCAAACGAGGATTCAATTTGGAACTTTGTCAAAATACGGCTCTTACTACATGGCATGCATCTAGGGCATTTCACTGTCCTCTGTACATAGTTCTGGACTTTATAAATAATGACTCTAGTTTTGTCAGACTTCTTAAGTCTCTTTATTATTAATATTTTCACTCTGAACCTGGTAAAGGTCAAGCACCTGGCTCTATAACTCTTATTCACAAAGGTAGAGTGTCTTTCAAAGTGAAACTCTGAGAAATTCAAAAAATAAGCAGCAATATAAATGCAAATCTAGGTTCTTTCTTGCTCTGCATAGATGCAGAGGATCGTTCTGGCACTGCCATATAAGGCACTTTGTGAGAAGGAGAGAGAAGCAGTTGGTAGATCTCACCTGTGAGATAATTCATAAATGTCTTGAGTTTGGTTTTGCTTAAGCATCTGAAAATTTCTGACCATGTGAAGAATCTGTAGCTCCATCAAGCTAAAGTATAGTTTACTTCCTTAGAGGGATTATATTTCTATAGTAAATCTAGAACCATTGATTGTCTTTGGATTTTTTTTTATTTCCTAGTATATTCCAAATGAAGAAACTAAGGGAGGAAAAGCAACCAGCCAGAAGAAAATACCTAACTTTAGAGGCAGAGTTATAAAAGGATGGATAAAGTTTCTTCCTGTCTGTGGGGATGATCAATGACTGTCGTAACTTCACTTCCTAGTGGTTTTATTTGATCCTATGTGATGCTTGGGAGCAGCCATACGGGGCTCTCTCTGTAGACAACTCAAGGTAATTATTTGTTTTAAAAACGTAAATATAGAACAGCACAGGAATCAATTTTCTGTTGGAATGAATAAAAAAAATTGAGAGAGAAATAGAGTTTATACCTAAAGGAAAAAGAAGGCTTATGTAATAGGTTACCAAATTTGAGAATATCTTTTTGAGTTTATAAAAGACAACAAAAGCCCTGGTACAGAGAATGTCTATCACAACCTGTTTCACAATCTTCTTGGCTTGGTTCTCCATTGACAGGTAGGTTTACTGTCTGCAGGACCGAAACTAAAAAAAAATGGTATAAATAGGAGTTGCACTCCAATTTATATGTCTATATGCAAAGCAGTCTTGTGTGCAATTTGATTTCAGATGGTGCTTCATTTACTAGAAGATTCTCCCCCTAGGCGTATGGATGTGCTCAAGTGTCCACATGATTTTTTAAAAAATTTCTTTTCCATTCTGCTACTGTTTAGTTGATCAGTTCTCATTTCACATCCGCATTCATTCAATTATCCAATTGTGTATTCATCAAATATTCATTCAACATCTATGGACGAAGTACTGAGATGGGTGTTGAGGACACAGTACTGAGCCAAAGTAGAAACGAGCTTCTCCCCACCAACCATGAGGGGACAGTCCTGGATGAGAAAGATACTGTTCAAATGTTCACACAAATAAATGTAAAGTTACAAATGTAATAAGTGCTAGCAGATTATTTAATTGAAGACATTAATGTAGTCAAGGATGTCAGGGAAAGCTTCTCTGAGGAGGATATAACTGAGATGCTAAATAAAGAACCATAAATGTGGAAAAATAAGCTAGAGTGAAAACAGCAGGAATTAGGAGAAGCTTTCAAGGCAGAGAAAAAGCACGTGCAAAGACTCAAGCAGGGCTCCTTTACTTACTCAACAGTTGCTGAGTGCTGAGTATGTGTAGACAGAGAGAGGGTGGGAGACAGAGAGAGAGAGAGAATTCCCTGTTCTTACCAAGCCTGCATTCTAGTGAAAAGCAATCAATAAAAAAAAATAATAAATGAGATATTTTTAAACCCCATCACAGAGTGTAGATGAGAACAGTGCCTCTGACAGAAGGCCACCATGGCTGGAGGGCAGGGATCAAACAGCACACGATTAAACCCCAGACTGGAGAGGCAGACAAGAGCCCAGCTAGGTAAGGCCTTACTGGTCATGTTGAGTTTGCCATCCAAGCTATTAATCAGGGTATTGGCAAGATATTTGTGCTTTGCAAAGGTATGTCTGCTGCAATGTGGTGGTGAAAATGGAGAAGAGCGAGAGAGGACGCAGAGAAGCCAGTCAAAACACTATTGCAGTAATCCAAGTGATGGTACCTTTGATCAGGCAGCAGTGGGACAGCAGAAAAGTGGCCAGAAGGAAAGGTGTTCAAGAAGTCATATCAGCCCTAGCTGGTGTAGCTCAGTGGATTGAGCACGGGCTGGGAACCAAAGGGTCCTGGTTCGATTCCCAGTCAGGGCACATGCCTGGGTTGCAGGCCAGGTCCCCAGTGAGGGCCATGTGAGGAGCAACCGTACATTGCTGTTTCTCTCCCTCTCTGTCTCCCTCCCTTCTCCTCTCTCTAAAAATAAATAAAATCTAAAAAAAAAACAAAAAACAACAACAAAAAAAAAAAGAAGTCATATCAGAGAGTAGTGGTGGGATAGACCTGAGAGCAGGTGGGTAAAGAAAAAGGAAGTGTCAGGGACAATGTTAGATTTCTGACTTGAACAACAGAATAGGTGATGGAGTTATGGAAAAGTGGAACATGACTTGAGTTCCCTCTCATCAAAAACACTTTGAAACTGTAATCCATACTTACTGTCTCCACTTCCTTGCTCCCCATTCATTTTTCAAGGCACTAATGTACAAATTCTAGACATACGCTTTCCTATGAAGGCCCTCTTCACGCTTTCCAAGAATCTCTATCACCCAATTTGTCTTTTTTACAGTCCTCATGGCCCTTGATTATTCTATAGCATGCAGAATATGGACCTCCTCTCTCTCTCTCTCTCCTGCTCTCTCTCTCTCTAATTATATATAAAATTATGTTTTACTTCCCAGGTCCCTTCCTACCTTATCATTCTTTTCTAATTTTTCTCTTTGCTGGGCCCTCTTCTTCTTCCTTTTTATACTTTTTCAGTAATTGAAAATATTATCTAGCTTACATCCCTAACCATCTCTCCAGTTGTGACCTTACTCCCCAACCCAAGTCCTGTTGCCTGCTACCTAGTAAAAATTTTCCTGTGGCTGCCATTTTTACATGTCAACATTTACTTGGCAAAACTAAACTCTTGTTAAGACCTAATAAATCCACTCTGCCTCATATTTCTATTCACTGTGCCGCCGATTGCCCAGGTTTTAAAGCCAACAATAGTCTCTGAGTCCTCCTCCAACTATAGACCTAATTGGCCAGAGTCCTACTGATCCTTCCTTCAAAATGTCTTTTGTATGCATGCCTTTATTCCTCCCTGTGTAAATAAAGCCCCTGTATTCCCACATTCTCACACATTGGCTATTATAATAGTTTGCTAACCAACCTTGCAACTAGTCTGATTTTTTTTCAAAATGCCAACCTGAAATCACTTGCACAAGAATTACCAGGGAAGTTTTTTAAAAATATATTGACTTATGCGACTTGTATTTAATCAGAATCTTTTTCTATAAGGCCTTGACATTTAACAAACACCCTATGCAGATCTATCATACATAAATTTTGAGAAAAACTACTCAAATCTCTCCTCACCCCTGTTTTCTTCTACATGGCTGTTCCTAATAAATAGTTCCAAAACATGACCTTGATCATGGAACTTCCCTAATTACAGCCCTTCAGTGGCTCTCTGTTAACCAAGCAAATAAAGTTTCCCAAGACTGGACATCACTACCCTCCAATACATGTTGCCCAGATAAATTTCCAGCCTACTCTTTACTTCCCACTTCTACCCTGTGTTACAACTGAGCTGTACTACTTGCCACCCCGAAAATGTAAAATGTACCTATCAGATCTTCATGTCTCTGTCTCCAGTGACCACCCACACCACCCGGGTAAAACCTTCTCTCATTCCTTTCTCATGTTTCCTTCCATTCCTTGTCCTCCAGGCTAGAAGGGACCACTCTAATCTCTGATGTCTTTCAGCAGGTTTTTACCTTTTGCTACTTACTTATCACATAGTTGCACATATACACTGTTTTCTTTTTTTTTCTTCTACTTACAAATATCATGGAGAGAGGAAGTATATTTTATGAAAAGACAGATTTATGGAGGACAAATAAAGTTGACATGGGTTCAAAATCCATCTAGTATGTGTCCTTTAACAAATTATTTAACTTTTCTGAGTTTTGTCTCTATTTTTAAGTAGGATAACGTCACTTACATTATAGAATTTTGTATAACCTATAAGTTGTAAGAGTTGAGTGTCTCGTCAAAACTCAATCCATGTGAAATTGCCTATATTCAATTATTTTCACCTATAAAAAATAGAAATTTTACTATACCTATTAGTCCTCTGTATTTTAGTACCCTTTGCTTTAAAATATTGTGTTCTATACTATGCTTTGCATCCACTTCACATATCAGCCCTTTGCCCATTAAAAATATATATTTAGAAATTATATGAATATAAAAATGTTATCACTGTTGTCCTGAAGAGATAATTAGGGAGAACTGCACAAGTACCAAGTAGGCAAACTATGAATCTACCTCACTGCTTGCCCTTGCCTGTTCCTTTTCCAAAGCAGGTGAACAAACAGCAATTTTAATAGTAAGCTAAAGCAGCTCTTTTCTAATGAGAGAGTTCAGTTAAATAAAGGTCAGCAAGAAAACTAACAATACTCATTGTCTCTTGTTTATGGTCCATCTGGGCATCACACGAACTTGCTCTAATTTCTCTCCTGAGCATTACCTGACCCTGAGTTTGTCTAAATTACACTACACCCCTCCTTGGCTGGGATTCCTTGTCATTAATCAGAACAGCAGTGATAGTTTCAACTGCAACTTCTAAGAAAAGCATGTGCATTTTGTCTCTTCAGCTATATTTCTGTACCCCTGCAATATTATGAAAAAGCCTCTTGACCGATTAATCCAAAGGAAACTCCTACCTTGAGAAGGTCACTGCTATTTGGTTATAAAGGTAAATGAGCTGGGAAGGAGTTGATGTTGCTTTTATGTTTTTACTAAGTGTTAAGTCTTCAGACTTATCAGTCCAAAGAAAGATTCTTTGTGGAATGTTCCCGTTGTTAAAAAAAAAAAAAACAAGTTGTGCCAACAATGCATTATGCTAAAGGAGGTTCTCAAGGAGATTACAAATTACTCAGGAATTATATCGAGTCCCAGGAGTTAAGAGTGAGATAAATGCTGTGAGAAAGGTACACAGTGCTTTGGGTATTTTAATGGATAGAGAAAGATTTCAGATAGAAAAGGACAAATCTCCAAGAAGAAGCACCAGTATTAACAGGGTTACAGTCTCTCCTCCCCTCCCCTCCTTCTCTTCCTCCTCCTCCTCCATCTTCTCCTTCTTCTCTTTCTCCTTCTTCTCTTTTCCCCTTATGTGGCAGTTATGTTACATTCAGTAAGTTGACTGACATCTTTGTGCCTCAAGTTCCTTATCCATAAAATGGGGCCACAATACTTGCTATGCAGAGGTTCTGTGTAAGTTCAGTAGCATCATGTATGCCAGGTGGCCAGCATAGTGCAGCATGCAGTAGCTTCTCAAGGAGTGGCACCAGTTGTTATTAATGTGGGTAATCCTATAAAATGTTACAGAGAATTCAAAGAGGAAGGACTTTAGATTTTGTACTTTGGGATTTTACCAATTCAATGGTGAACTGGAAGAACTTGATTTTCCAAAGCAAAGCTAAACATCAAAGTTAGTTTCAAATGGCATTAAAAGACTGAGCAGATGGTGAGGAAGTAGGCCATCCTTTCAAGGAATTACCTTTCCTCCAAAGGAGAGCAAGAGTGAGGGCAGTTGACAAAGAGCCAGTAAGGATGCAGGAGTCATATGGATACTCCTTCTTTCCAAAGGCTGGCTGTGAGGGCCTTTGGGTAGCTGATGAAATAGTATCTTACTTTATTTTGTATGTTACACATGAATTTCATCTCCTATGAGTCCCACGACTCTGTGTGGTGGGCATCCTTATCCCCCTTTTTAGGCAGGGAAGCTGAAGTTCAAAGACATTGAAAGTACCTGCCCCAAGTCCTACAGCAAGTAATGGCAGACTCAGCCTTCCAGCAACTTCCTCTCACTTTAAACCCCAGGCCACACTGCCTCATGGAACTAGGAACCATTCACCTCTGCCTCTGGAGCCTGCTTCACCAAGACACAGATACTTCCAGAGATAATACCTGTTCATTTTTTTATATGGTCACCGTTAACAAGACTTTTAAAATGTCTGCAAGGATTCACACCATTTATTGAGCACTTTGTAGATGACAGGCACTTTACATAACAATATGAGGAGTAGCTCCTGAGCCCTTAGTAAGTGCAAGGTATTGTGCTAAGCTTTGGATATGCATTCTTTCATTTACAGGCCAGAACAGCCCCAGGAAATCAGTGCTTGTATTATTCTCATTTTACACTTTAGAAAACTGAGGCTCAGAGTGACCAGCTTGCCCAAAGAAAGTTATACAATTTATAGGTATGGTTCAAGCTGGAGGCAGCCTAACTCCCAATTTTTCAAGCATTGTCTTTGACACCTGCTGGCCATTTGACACCTTTTCTGCCCACACGCCAATGTGCACAGGCCCCAGGTGTGCAGGCCTGAACTGAGAGGCCTGCCCAGAGCTCCAGGAAACAGAGGAGAAAACATGACTCATGCACAAAGGTCTTACGAGGCAGGTGATCCAGGCAATCTGCTTTCCTGTGGATAAACATCCATCTCTGCTCTCTCCTTACTCACTAAGTAAACCCCTAATATGTGGTGCTGGCCCTCATCCAGATGCTGACCAAGGTTTACAGATATGATTCTCCATGGTAACTATGAAACAATGATTTAACAGTACTCCCATCACAAGCTTCCACACTGAGAAGTTGTAAAAGGGAAAGAAGAGTTAGACAAGTAAGAAAAATGTTTTGCTAACAACTTCCACATTTTTTACCTTAACATAAGGAAAATTGTTTTTCTATTTTTCTGCAGTCTTATCTTTTGAATAACAACAGTAAAAAAAATTCTACTCTTCTGTCAATAACTTCTAAGATAATTCAGGTTGCTAACCCTTTTCGGATAAAATATAAATTATGTCGCAGTTCCCTTCACCTAACACATCCCATAACTCAATGTATGTCAGTGGCATTCTAAGCTTTATTTCCTTCCCATCCCATTTTCCCAAAATCAGCCTTGACCTCATCAGTGCAGCATATGGGCTACTTTCCTATAAAATCCCCTGTCCCCCATCCAGGGAGAATTTGAACCAGAGGCTCTTCCATTTCCATAAGTTTCATAGTGTTTTTAGTAACTGTTTTAACTCAAACAAATATAATAATTATTTTTGCTTTTGCTTTTCCTTAAATTAAAGATATTCAAATATTCTGTTACCCTGAAATTAAGATTTAAAATTTGCAGTCAAAAGAAATGACCTAATCCATTACACATTTTAAGCCTCAACAGTCTGCTAGATTTGTGAATAAATACCACAGTGGATTCTGGCAGCACACTTAGTGGTGCTTAGATTTCTTTCTTCTTTGCTAGGTATGCAGAGTTTGATGTTATCCGTATTGCAAAGGAATAATAAGAGCTAAGGGGTTCTTAGTGGTAATTCTTCATAAAGATAAGCAGGAAAAAACTGCTCTGTGCCAGTGTTATGTTGGCCAGATTTTTATCACTGCTTGTCAACAAGCTTCCCCTAAAATGGTATTGAATTAATTTATATTCACGAAAGCAAATCAATTTCAATAAAGCATTAAAATGAAGTTCAAACAGAGCCTTCACCTGAAAACTTGAACTTCCAAATTGCTGCTCATCTAAAGCCAGTTAAGATTTATGACAGATATGTAAAATGTGAGGAAGGAAACAGACTTCCTCTATTAGCCTACCTAAGTGCCATCTGGCACCATGCTGGAAGAAAGAAAGAAAGAAACAAAAAATCTGGTTTGGAGCTAGTCTTGGCCTGGATGTTTTTTATAAGATTTGATGAAAAACGCTATGAAACATGAAATAGATTGTGGCCTGTGGAAAACGAAATTAGGAAACAGATGCATGGACAAGATACTTGGATGCAGGAAATGATGGGGAATATGCCTAAGACAGAAAGGGACCGTTTGTGGTTGGGCACAGAATGTCACCAGCATCGGGCATTCTCTGGTCAGCTCCAGAGATTCTTTTTTTTTTTACACAACCAATTATTTTATATAAAAAACTCTTAAAGGTTCATGACTAATTATTATGAAAAACATTTCATCTAGTAGTAATTTGTAAGGCAGAACCTTGCATTTCCATAAAAACTAAACATTGTATTTCAGAAGAAGGGACAGCAGTAAGAGGACCAGGATCCTTTATTTACAAGTGTGGTGGTTTCCCCTGTGCGTAACTCAGGTTTGGATTATCTTTCATTTGAATCTCTTATTCATTCCACTCCAGACATACATGTGGGGAGGGAGCTTCAACTTCTTCATCTTCATTTTCATGTAGACAACTGCAAATCGTGTTGGTGCTACAGGGAGAAATTATTGTATTTGATTTGCAGCCACTCCACATCACCTACATTTTCTTCTCCTTCCTTCTCCTCTCTGATGAGCTCTTGTCACGTCGAGCTCCTTTGTTGTATGACATTTAGAGGTTAGCACTGTTTCCTTATTGCCTTCTGCACCTACATGTTCAATAATTTCTTCAAATGTAACACAGGTCCCACAGTGTATTCATACTCTCCAGCGGAGACATAGCTGTCCACCTGCAGAATGAGCCTCTCAGTGCCAATGCCCAAAATCTTGCATTTATTTTCACAATTTGAGAGAAAGTCTGAATCAGTAATAATTCCTGATAATTCCACCAGAACCAACTGCTCTGCCTCCACTTCCTCCTCTTCCTTGTTCCCCCAACTCCACTCCTTGGCTGCTGCCATGATCCCACCCCTCCAGAATTCTTAATGGTACTAGGGGAAGGTTTCAATTGTTTTTCCCAAAAACGAAACCTTGAGAGAGTTATGATAGACAGAGAAGAGAGTATAAATACTTGGAAGAAATCATTAAAAAGGAATATACCAGAGCTAAACTGTTTTTCAAAATATTAAAATTAATCCCCACACTTCTCGATTACATATGTATGAATGAGGCACTATATCATGTCATCTTTTCCTGATAAATAAACTCTGAGTAGGTTTTCTTATCATCTCTATTCTTCAGATAAGGAAACTGAAGCACAGAGAAGTCCAGCAACTAGTTAACATTACATGGTTAACAAGTATTAAAACCTTGATCCCGTCTCATGTGATCCAGTTCTGATTCCAGAGTCTGTTCTCTTAATAACCATGGCCAAGAAATTCCAAAGCACTATGCTTATTAAATAATAACTTTCAGAGCATATGCTTGTAGGTAAATTTGAATAACTTCAAATAAGGATTCAAACCTGAAATATTTATCAGTCAAATCCTGAAACTACAACCTTTACCAAAACACCATACCTATTCCTTATCATTGTTTTAGAATAGACCTTCAAATGATAGTGAAATTTATAGCATATATAAACATTTATTTTTAAAGAAAAATAATTTTTCTCTTATCCGAATCACGTAGAACCTTATTAGAAAAGGCAATTCCTTCCTTTTTCTCTGATGCAGAATAAATACCCAATTGCAAATCAACTTAATTCAGTTCTTTTTAACAATTAGTTACTGGTTGCCTTTCAAGAGATAGCACCTGCGCCTTTGATTTTTCATAAAGAACTCAGATTCACACTATTTCTATGGAATAAGTATATTTGACATTCAAAGCCATAGCCTAGTAAGATAATAAGATGGATTAAAAAAAGGATTAGAAGACAAGTTTCTTTGTCCTCAAATTTCTTGCAAACTAATATTGATTACTTTTCAAAAGAAAGCACTGGTGGGATCCCCCAAGCATGCAGGTGTTGTGTAAAGGACATAGGTCCCTTCCCTCTGCAACCGACTCTATCATAGGTATCAGCTGTCTAGAGAGGACCACAGGAAGCTGTGGAACACATCCTACTGCATAAGTAAGCTGATAAAAGCATATGACCGAGGCAAAGATTCTTGTCATTTTAACTGAGATCTCTTGAAGACAGTGCTTTCAGGATGAAAAGGAAATGATATAAATGATAGACTGACAGACCAGAGGAGCTGGCATATTAGAGAAGTGCCCTCACACGCTACAACTGAAAGCCCTCACACCACCTGCTCCTCAGATTGACTCTGTAACTGGGGAATTACAAGAACAATGAGAGTAAAAACAGGAATAAGCAGAGTATTCTACTACTTTTCAGGAAGAAATGCTCTGCATTCTCCACAAACCCTCCTATAGCAAAGGGTCTTCTTCCCTAGTCCATCAACTCCCAACGTGTGAGCAGGGGGTGTGATTTAATCTAATGGGACCCATGGTATTGAGCACATAATATCTTATATTTGGATTTGACCCCTGTTCTTCCAATACTAGCTGTGTCACCTTGGATAAATTATTTAATGTTTTCAGTGTAAGTTTCTGCATAATACTAGCCCTATAGGTTTGTTGGGAGGTAGGAATGAAATGATACATAAAAATATGTGTTGGTATAATGGTGATCAGTTCAAACTAATGTTTATAAATGCATCAGTTGCATCCACTGTGATAACAAATCCCTATGCCCTTCATAGCTCATAACAATTTCCATTGTATTATAGATGTTTGTATATGTGTGTTTGTTGACTCAGACAGATTATAAGTGCCTTGCTTTTAATACTAACTACATCCAAAAAAAGAGATATAGTCTCTGTTACTAAGATATTAACAATTCAATAATGAAACCTGTACATGCTGTGATACATTAAAAAGTAGAAACTGCTACAATTCATACTAGACCCCAGTAGTGCTTTGGGACCACCAAGGAGAGCAGACTAATTTTGACAGGGTATTTGAAATAGCTGTGGCATACAATGCCATAGCAGACTGGATAATTGATCTGTGGCTTAAAAAATGTTTGAATAAGAATTAGAAATGATAAGGAGAAAATAGATGTCTTAAAAAGTACAAATAGACACAACTTAGAGATTCATGGGATATGGAAAGTACGTAAGGAGGGGAAATTACAGAAACCCAGAGTTCTAAGCCCAGAAACCTGGGAAGACTGTGATGGCTGGAGTTCAGTGGGGGAGCGCAGAGAAGCGAGACTCTTGGAAAAGGCTGAGCTCAGTTTGGAACATACTGAGTTTGAGGAGAACGAAGGACATCCAGATGAAGATGTCTCCTGCAGTGTATAACTTGCAACTCAGGAGAGAGAGAAAAATAACAGAGCCATTTTCACGGATGTGATCATTTAAATTTAGGCACTCACTTTGGGAAGAGAACAAACCAAGAATTTAAGGACAGTAGGATAAAACTCAGAGAGATATAATTTTACAGGAACTTTGGGGGACCTTGCAAAGAAAACAAAATGCATAGTCACAGAGCCCAAGGGAAGAGAGAATTTCACAAAGATGATGGTAATCAGACAGCTAGGTCCTGCAGAGAGCCAGGGGATGACGAAGAGAGAGGGACTTTGCTGGCTGTGTGGTGACTTCAAAGAAAGCCATTTCAGGACTGGCCAGAAGCAGAAGGTAAAGTGGGAGGAAAGACAATGCTTGGAGTCATAGCTTGAGGGACAATGAAAGGTGTTTTATGAAGATAACAGAAGGCTGAGCACATTTGTAGATTGATGAGGAGCCAGTAAAATGGATTGAAACTGAAGAATAAACGAAGATTAATTACTACTTCAAAACCCCGGAGCACTCATTATCAAGTCTTTCTGAACATTAGACTCAGCTAGGACCCTTAAGATATGCTAATGCCTATTCCTGATCTGCAGAGATCCTAGCTGAATTGTTTTGGGAAGGGAGGGCACCTGTATTATTTATCAGTTCTCCCAGGTGATTCTGCTCTGCATCCACGTATGAGAACCACTGACCCAGAAGAACTGGGCATTGGATTAAGGCCCCAGTAGAGGGTTGCTTTCAGATAAGAAAGGCTCTTCTTCCTCTAGCATGGGAAAGGATGAGTTAAGAGTGAAACACTTTGAAGGAAGAACATTGAAAGAACTCATGACAGATGGTTTTTCTGAGGAACTAGAAAATCAGATGTTAAGAGTAGAGGGACAGGAATAAAGGTGAGTCATGGAAAAAAAATAAAACTTAAAATGTCCCAAATGACTACCAGGATCCCACCAGGGGATAAACAAGGTAATTAATTGCCCATTTATGGCTTCATGTTCTCTCTGCTTATTGGTTGGCCACCCCCTGACACAGAAAAGACATTATTGTCTTTTTTGTTCTTCTTAGAAAAAGGAGAAGAAAAAGAAAATTTATAAACAGGGAAGATCTAGAAGAACAATAAGGTTATAGAGCCTTAGGGAAGACTTTAAGCAAGAGTATCAAGAGAGAAAATCTAAGCTGCAGACTCAGACCCATGAAATCACTCAGCGCTTGTCCATGAAGGCAATTTGCAGACCACCTTACTGAACTCCTCCAATTTAAATCATAAGTAAGCTGTGGTTCAGAGAGATTCTATGATTCAACCATATTAAGTAGCACGTGAGCACCACCAAGACACCTTGAAATTCAGTCTTCTGGTTCCCCACACCAGCGCTTGCGGGTCCTGAACGCATCCTGCCTGGTGGCATCTGTGGTTGAGATTCTCAGGGAGTGAAATGGCTGAAGCTCCTCCATGAGGATTAATAAGTAAATTGGTAAATTGTTTTTAGCTTGTTTCAGGAGAGGAAAAAATGTTCAATTTCTTCTTTATTGCTATTATTATGTTAACCAGATTGAATTGTGGCACCTCTTTAGAGTTTCTTATGACTAGTGTGAAGTTTCTCATTTTACCCAAGCCAATTTTAAATTGCTCAAAGAATACACAGATAACTGCAAGAATTCAATTGCTACATTTAGTGCACTGTTTACAATACAACCAAAGGGAAATAGAAAAAGTTGCTAGTCTAGAGAAGCATCAAAGTAGAACCTGCAAAACTGTAAAAAGACATATTCCAGGTAATTAATAAGGGGCAGTATGCAGATGATGTGTTACTAAATTGAACACTTTAAACCTGTATGGTCTTCTGAACCATCGTGGCCCCCATACATTTGATTTAAAAAAAGAAGGGGCAGCGTGCACTGACAAGACCCGCGGGTCTTCGCGCTGTGTGCCCACAGCACACGTGCCGGGGCGTTACCCTCTGGGCCTGGGTTTTTTCGTCTGTAAAGTGAGGTGAAGGCACTAGATCACCTTTCAGGTCCTTTCTATTTCTGTCAGCTTTCAGATTTTTGCCATCATCCTCCACAATGTGTTCTGAAAGAGTTTTAACCAAACCATATACACTCTCTTGTGGATCATATTGCCAGTAAATATTTATTTCCAATAAATGTATGTCTCAACTTGTCAGCTTTCTTATCTGTAAAGGAGAAGAGTGCTGGAGTAAATATTCTCCCCTCTGAGCCCTGGGCTTCTATGGCCTTTTTGCTACCTTTGGATAGTTGTCCCAGGCACCAGGCAGGTTGCTATTTACCTTGCATGGTTGAATGCTCTGCCCCACGCCCCACACAGCCAGACAGGGCACTGACCAATGAGCACTGTAGCTTGGTTCAAACGCCCCTGGGCACGTTTCTCTTTTCCTTCTTTTCTTTTATCCTATCCAAGTGTGCAGGACACTCCTGGATCATTTCAGGAGCCCTGCGAGCATGCTGAAAAGATCTGAGACAGCAACAACAAGCAGAGAGTGATGCGACAGGGTGGCATGCCCTATAGGTAAGCTAGAACCTCCCAGAGAGCTGTGTCTATTTTGCCTTCATCTTCTGAATTGGTAAAGGAATGGGTGATGGTTGTTATGCAGAAATCACCTACAAGTAAAGAGAACAGTACTGGTGTGGATGTTTCAGAAAATGGCTAGAGGATGCAAAACTAAAGAGCGCAGTGTTTCCTGGCTTTGGAACTATCTGCATGACTGCAGACGCAGGAGTAGAGGGAGATGATCACTTGTAGAAGTGGTTTCTGCCACAGGGAAGTGATTTTTCTTCTCTCAGTGGGATTTAGGGCTGTGTCTTGATTCTAGTGTATATTTTCTCATATTTTAAAAGATGGTGTAGTACTAATTCATAAGTCACAGGTTTCAACTCTAATATATTGGAGTTGTGTGTGGTGTTTCTCAGCCTTTGTAATTCTTGGTATTTTACTGTAAGAATTTTCTTCTATTTGATCAATTTTCTGAAGGAAATTCTGTCTAGACAAGCAAACTGACTTGGAGAATGAATACAAATATCTACATGACTCTAGAAAAAAAAGTACTTTAATTGGTTGATTTAGGTGAGAAGTCTTTGACCTTTACTAGTATTAATTACCAAGTATATGCTTAGATCTATGATCCTGCATATATAGAAATCAAGTTACACAAACATATTTAACAGCAGTCTTACTTTACAGGAGATTCTCTTCCTCTGCATACTAGATCACAGTATTTTTAGTGATGAGAAAATACAGACAAATTCAAGCTGATAGACATTCATGTATCCCTAATATTCCAGTATGCTCTGTTATATGTTATGACTTTGAAAATGATTATTAATAGCCTGACTGAAAAGTTACTTATAAAACATTTCATTTCAAAATAGGTGTAATTTTTATATGTTAAATTGTACAGATACATTGTTAGGACTACTTCCTTTCCCTGTATTTAATTTATTTTCCGTGTTTAAAAAAAAGAAATATATATAATATATATTATATTTTGTTACATATTATATTTATATATGTACATATATATATAATTAGATCAAAAACTTGAAAGAAAGAAAGGAAGAAAAGAGGAAGAAGGAAGGAAGGAAGGAAGGAAGGAAGGAAGGAAGGAAGGAAGGAAGGAAGGAAGGAAGGAAGGAAAAGAAAAAGATTTGGCAAGTAATTAGCTTATCTTAGATCACCAAACAAAATACCTCAAGTCTTCTCAAAATACCTTGTACTATTTGGTTCAAATGTTTTCCTCTAAGGGCCTATTTTCTAGCAATAGAGAATGTCCAAGATAAGGCAGGGTGGGAACCCAAGTAATTGACCACCAGTCAGGAGTCCCTCATCTGAGAACAGACAGAGACCCTTTGGGTGGACATTTCTCACAACAACAAATAAGTCAAAATTAAATGGAAGACATCTCTCCCACCTCAGTGATATGACTGCTAGTCCTAACTTTACCCAGAGGACTCTTCTTCAAAGTTTAGATTCCTGTTGTGGGCAAATGGTTATACTGAGCCCCACAAACAGAGCTCAATCAACCAGTAAGTCAATCAATAAAATCTAGGTATTTCAGATCTAAAGCCCAAGTTTTCTCCTTCTAAGTGTATTAAGGTAGTGATGTTGCTCTCCGATGTGCTCTGAAAGGGCACAGTAGACTTCACTGACATATGATGACAAAGATGTGAACACTAGCTGCCATCTCTGAGCACTATGTGTCAGACATGTGCTAAGCGATTTCTGTCTTGTCTTTTAATGGAATCTTTGAAATAACTCTATGATGTAAGTGCTATTTCTATCCCCTTATGAGGACACTGACTTGAGACTTGACTGAAGTTGTTTGCCCAAAATACCACAGCTAGTCAATAACCAAAGCAGGATGCAAAGCCAACGCTGCCTGACCTCAAAGCCTATGCCTTACCCACTACACTATTCCACCTCCTCAGGTGCAACTTGCATTATTCTTCTGCTGTTCCTGGACACTCAGAAGCCCACAACAGAATGTGAGTTCTCTGAGCTTACAGTATGCCACGTGTTGCTTCTGAATCCCCATAAGTGCCAAGGATAATGCTGGGCAATAGTAGGTGCTTGAAAAATACCTGTTGAATGTAATGTGCAAATGAAAAATCTTTGTTCTAATGTTTTATCCTCTCCCTGTGCTGTGAAACTGAGTACAAATCCATAAAATTTTTGTCACAAGGATAATGTTGTTTGAACAGGAACAAGATAGCATTATGAATAATAGATTTCAATCTAGTAAGCACAGAGCTGCAGCTATAGTTTAACAGGATAAAGCAGGGATTATTATAAAATCTTAAGAGATTACTGTAAGTAGCACATGATCCCCTTCGCTATCAATAAACACTAAACAATGCTGAGAAGTAGGATTTCTTGTTTATTTGTTTTTACATTAAAGCTGTCCAGAGTTGTGTAACTACACCAGAGTTTGGACAGCTGGGTTTTATTCTTGTTCCAAAACTAAGTGGCTCTGAGACTCACAGCAAAAGGCTGATCCCTTTGGACCTAAATCTCCTCATGGTTAAAAGTAGGGGACAATCAGATTAGACAATGTATAAGGCCCTTCCAACTTTAAAATCCCATCATTCTTTAATGTCACTGCATCAGATTCCAATGTTAGTGTAGCTGGAAATGCTCACTTCGTAATTTTTTTTTAACTTTTGCAAAGGCATTTTATGGCAAAACTCAGTAGGAAAGAAATACAGCAGCCATTTAGCCACAGGCTGGGATGTAACAACTATAGTATGTAAGTAAGGGGAGAGGAAATTCTGTTATCTGCTTTGGTACAGACAAGGTCAAATCTAAATAGTGTCACCAAAACTTAGCATGCACAGAATTAGTGACAGTTCTTGTATAAATACAGTTTCTGGTAACATCATATACAGCACAGTTTTACACATTCATACCTGGGAAGTTCCAGTGCTGGCTTCTGTGCCTACTTCTCTACTAATTAACTGTGTTATCTTAATTAACTAATGTGACTTTTCTGGATCTGGGTTACTCCATGCATAAGAAGAGAGAACTGGATTTGATATCTCAGTGGAAGTGCCGGAACTTCGGAAAGAGTGCCCCCAGAGTCCTACAACAAAGGAGTGGGGGCCTGGCCGCAGTGAAAAAGAGCATTAAAATTTAATAGCTGCAAATCTCTCCGAGCCTCCCTTAGGAATTTCTATCAGAGCAAGTAGATGTGGACACTTTGATTTTAGATCATTCAACTAGAAATCCATGTCTTAAAACTCCAAAATACATGGGAAAAAAGGGTCCCAACAAGATGACTTGAGAGGACATCTACAAAATACTTGTAAAACATTGAAATTTTGATTAGGATGGCAGCATGTGTCATGGAAGGATAGTGATCTACATATAAAGACAAGACTGATTGGAACTAACCCTAACAGTGAAGAAACTCAGTACTGATGTAGGTGTGAATACTAGAGTGCTGGAAACACTAAATATCAATATAAACCAGGTGGAAAAATTGGATCAGACCAGGAAGTGCTGCATTGTTGCTTTGTGTCAAGCGGAACAGTTGGACAAATAGAAAGATAGGAATTAAGATTTACCAAGCACCCACTTTAAGTCAGGTGCCATTCTAGATGCTTTACATGTGTTACCTCATCTAATCCTCGTGTTAACCTTGAGAAAAAGGTAATTTATTCCAGCTTTATACTCAAGAAAATCAGAGCTAATTTAATAAACTTGCCCAAAACTCTTATATACACTCGATGGGTTATAAATCAATAAAAACTCTTTGAAGAGTAATTCATCAGAACCTATCAAAAATTTTAAAGAATGAATGTATTGTAAGCAATTCTATTTGTAGCCAGGTATTCCGCAGAAAGACTTTGGCCAGTGTGCAAGGATGTCAGGTGCAACTGTTTGCATCACAGCATCACTCGTAACGTTGAAAATTTGGAGACAGCATAAAGATTCTTCAGTAAAATAAACTATGATATATCTATATTTTAGAATACTTTGAATACAATAAAAAGATGAAAGTAGATGAAGTTAAACTCACTCAAAAGGATGTCTTAGAAATATTTTTGAGTGTAGAGATTAAGATACAAAATATTATATAGCTCTGGCCAGTGTGGCTCAGTTGGTGGGAGCATCATCTGTACACCACCAAAAGGTTGCAGGTTCAATTCCAGGTCCAGGCACATCCCTAGGTTGCCAGTTTGATCCTTGGTCATTGCATGTATGGGAGGCAATGGATTAATGTTTCTTTTTTACATTGATGCTTCTCTCTCTCTCTCTCTCTCCCTCTTTCTCTCTCCTCCCTCTATTTCCCTCTCCCCCTCCCTTCATCTCTCTCCAAAATCAATAAACATATTTATAAAAATTAAAAAATATATATCAGCCCTGGCTGGTGTAACTCAGTGGATTGAGTGCAGGCTTGTGAACCAAAGGGTCACCAATTCGATTCCCAGTCAGGCACACGCCTGGGTTGTAGGCCAGGTCCCTAGTAGGGGGCATGTGAAAGGGAACCACACATTAATGTTTCTCTCCCTTTCTCCTTCCCTTCCCCTCTCTCTAAAAATAAATAAATAAAATCTTTAAATATATATATATATATCTATATATATATATAATATGTAGCAAAGTAACATTTTATTTATAAAATGTACATATATCTATATGTACATAGTTAAAAGGCCTCAAATAATATGTGACAAGTGATTGATAGTAGTTACCTCTAGAAAATGAATGCGAGCAGCTGGGATGTATGAACACTTCCTACTTTCTACTCTTCTGTGTTATTTAAACTATTTTAAACAAATATGTGCTGCTTGTTAAAAAAAAAAGATTGAAAGTCATAATGAACCCAAAATCACATAAGCAGCTGCTGGCAGTCAGAATGCAGCACAGTTTCTTCCAGAATGTACCCTTAAGTTTACAGTTCATGAGAGCTCCCTCCTGAAATGCATTTACTCTCTCTAGGGCAGAAAACAACTAACTGTAGAATTACCTAAGAGAAAAACCAAAAACTTTCTAAGGAAAATCAATTAAAGCATGGACAGAGGCCATGGCAGCAATCATGAACACATTTTCCTGCCAAAGAATAAATATACACCTCTTGACAAGAAGATTTGTCCAGAACAGTGTTGCGTCACATCAGCTTGTTTTCCCCAGGGTGCAATTTTTCACAGCACTTCCAACTACTCTATTAAATCACCCCGGCAGCCATGGTCAGGTACGGATAACTATCGCCGATTACATCCTTCCAATTATCAACTCATTTCTAACTCTGAATTCAAACCTCAGCATCTCCTCTGGCTCTTCTCAGAGGTCTGGTGCTGGAAATCAGGATCCTAAAAACTCACATCCTCACAGTGTCAGTCCCATGGCAGGCAGAAGAGTGGGATTTTTAGAAATACCATAATATTCAACAACACAGTTTATAACTATTAATGAGGTACAGAACCGTGAAACAAGGCAACAAGGACAGAGTAGAACGTAAATATAAGAAACTCAAAATTACTTCCAAAATTCCAAGAATATTGAGAATGGAAAAATTAAATAAAGTGATAATAGACTATCACTTTAGAGCAGGGTGGCCTTTCACTGGCAGGGGAATAGCATGAGACTAAATACAAGCATCCAAAGATGGCTGAACTAGATGCCCTTTAGGGTGTTTTCATCCTAATGTGTATTTCCCTAAAATATCCAAATAATAATTCATGGAGTCTTTCTAGTAAAAATACTTAAGGTTAATTTGCTAAGCCCTATAGTGGTCTATAATCCTCTCAAGGTATAGTCTTAGTCCAAATATTTTTTTAGAGTAGTAAAAAAAAGTGGAAACAATGCTTAAAAATATCCAGTTCACAGAAGATAGTAATTCTCTATTAGCTACATGTATCTACAGGCTCAAATATAAACCTAAGTCACATCTGGAAAGTTCAATGGTCTCAGCATTCAAGTAGGCATTAAGTGGCCACATCCTACAAACACACACACACCTCTACTTGGCAATTTCAGCCCAGAGAAACCTCATATAGACTATAAAATTTTCCTCCAAAACTACATGAAAACAGAAAGCCAGTCCATTTAGCTAATACAACTTGTCTCCTTTCAGAAAACCACTGTCTCCCTGTTTTCTATTTTTAATCCAATGTCAGAAAGGAGAAAAGTATTGAGTATTTTTTTTTAAATCAGGCAAACAACAAAATCCATCCCCTTGCCTTACATTTAGATAAGTGTGTAAAAATCCTGAAAACTCCATATTTATGTTGCTCAGGTGGGGATAGTTCAGCAAAAATCATTTTACTAAAGATACATTTACAATGCAAACTTTACAAAAGTGTCAAGCAGCCTTGTACTTTAAAATGCATACTCACATTCTACAGATCAACCACCTAATGGCTCCAAAGGAACAATTACAGCAAGACACATTGCTGTTAGTATAACTGAGACATGTTCATTTAAAGATAAACGTCCTACCATCTTGTAGCTCTAGGTACTGCAGATAAACAATAATGAACATTTGCATGAATTAATAAGATGCTTTTGAACCTTTCAGCACTTAACAGAGATAGTTAAATCACAACCCAACCAGCATGTCATGACTCTACTGAAGGTGGCCTTGGCATGTCCCCATCTGGGTTTTTCTCATTCTCATATTTACCCTTGCCAATATTTGACCAGAGTCAGAAAGGTTAATGTAAGTAATCAAGTTCTGTGTGTGTGTGTGTGTGTGTACACAAATGTGTGTGTATACATACACATCTATACATATACAGTCATGCGCTGTTGTAGACAGGGAGTGATATGTTCTCTAAGATGCGTTATCAGATGATTTCATCATTGTGCAAACATCATAGAATACACTTACACGAATTTACGTGGTATAGCCCACTACTGTAGCTGTATGTACTGTACTTCATACTACTGGCAGTGCAATGGGTTTGTTTACACCAGTATCTCCACAAACAGGTGAGTGATGTGCTGTGCTACAACATTGCAATGGTATGATCTGACTAGGTGATAGAAATTTGTCAGCTCTTCGATGTAACCTTATGGAACCACCATCATATACGTGGTCCATCGCTGACTGACATATCATTATGTGGCACACGACTGTGTGCATGTGTGTGTGTCTAAGAAGCTCAATTAAGGAAGGTATCATTGGCCAGTCAATATCTTCTGTTTGAAATTTACCTGAGACCTAGAACTTAAGGGGGAAATGTCCTAAGCAACCAATAGAAATGTCTAAAGTGAAGATTAATTAGACTACGTATGTAATACATCTAAATGGCTTATAGAAGGTATTCAATAAATGATCAGTGTATTAGCATTATTGACTCCACATGGCTACACAAAGGACTCAAAATGACCTATCCTAGGAAACCTACTTACATTAAGAACAACTATGAAATGGAGGAGACATTTTTTCTATAGCCAGGCCTACTTACAACAGTAATGAGTTAGAGTTAGCATTCTGACAATGAAGGAGAAAATATAGAAAAGAGACTATAAAAGGCAGACAAAATTCTAAAGAAAGAGAAATGTGAGGCCATTTTCACCAAGACAAATAGTTTAGAATATTTGAAGCAAGGGTGAGCATCATTTAATCTTTGCAAAGCACACACTTTGTGTTCTTAATGATGACACTGTTAAGGATAGCAGCCATAGAGTCAGACAGATCTGAGTTCAAATCCCAGCTCTACATCCTTGTGGTTTTGTGATCTTGGCTAAGTTACTTGCCTATTCAATCCTTAACTTACTCCTCTCTTAATGAAGATTGTATCTCTTCCATCACAAAAGTAGGTACAAATGAAATATTGAATGTAAATGGCTAATGCAGGGACAACCACATGCAATCTAACTTTTTAAACAGTAGCTATATTATTATCACTATACTTTATATAAGAAAATATGGAAATGTACAATGGATTTTAAAAGATCCCTTTCAAATACCTTATAAAACAATTTTGTCATTTAAGGGGGCAATTTTCATTTACCTAGAAAACTAACATATGGAAAGCCTAATTCCCCACACAATCCTGCCATGAATATGAAGACATGGTTTATAATGTAATAATGTATAATCAGACGGAGATGTATGAGATGATATGTAATCAAAAGGCAGAAGAAAGAATTGTGTCTTTTCTCCCCTTTATCTGGGTCAAAGCAAGTTCACAAATGCCTCAGACTTAAAAGGCTGTTGAATAATTGCTGAAACTGGACCAGTCCCTATACTTCCGTAACTGCAACTATACTAGCTTGGAACTATGTTTCTGCTGTTTCTTTCATGACACTTCTTTGTTTATTTATTTGAAATCACAAATAAATGTGAATACCTCCAAATATATACTTATAAATGCCAGTGAAATCTTGAGCACCCACAATGTGAGAGGAAGAAGTTCATTTTTTTGAAAGAGTACAAACACTTCTGATTATATTCATGCTATGATCATGAGGATACTCAATCAGCTTAATAGCCACAGTATTTTATAGCTCTTAGAGGAATGCTACCTGGCTGGTATGGCTCAGTGGATTGAGCACTGGCCTGTGAACCAAGGAGTCACTGGGTGCATTCTCAGCCAGGGCACATGCTTGGGTTGTAAGCCAGGTCCCTAGTAAGGTTCACATTAGAGGCAACCACAAATCGATGTTTCTCTTCCTTTCTTTCTCCTTCCCTTCCCTTCTCTCTAGAAATAAATAAATAAAATCTTTTTAAAAAAAGGAGGGCCATGGCTGGTGTAGCTCAGTGGATTGAGTGCGGGCTGGGAACCAAAGGGTCCCGGTTCGATTCCCCGTTAGGGCACATGCCTGGGTTGCGGGCCAGGTCCCCGTGAGGGCCATGTGAGAGGCAACCATACATTGCTGTTTCTCTCCCTCTCTGTCTCCATCCCTTCCCCTCTCTCTAAAAATAAATAAAAATAAAATCTTTAAAAAATTATATTAAAAAAAAGGAGGACTGTTAAAAAAAACGGGGGGGGCGGGAGGTGAGAAGGGGGAAAAATATAGAGTAACCAGGACTTCTTCAGTGTTTGAAAGACACTCAAAGAATAGCTATTGAATAAATACATTTACCCTAACTGGAATGTACAGCAATATCTTTAAGATAATACATAGAAAGATACATAGATGATAGATAAAATTAGAATTGATTTTCTCTATTACTCAAAACTCTGGATCCAGGTGAATCTGAAATGTATTGGTTTACTAGGTAAAAACGTCAAAAGCTGACTAGCTTTGGCATAGCTAGATCCAAATGTTCAAAACTATCCTATCTTAATTTTTTGGCTCCTTTTCTTTTGGATTGGCTACATCACCCGGAAAATTCTCTCTATGTGTTAAGAATAGATAGGCACCAGCAACTCTATATCTACGTAAACATTGCCCTCAGAAAGACATAGAGGATCTCTCTTCAAGCGTCCAAATAATCACCTAAAAAAGTACTCCAAGAGACATTACTTGGGTTTGATTTGCCCTGGACCGATCATGGTGACCGATCATAATATTTGGAAGGACAATGCATTCTAATTTGCCACCTTGATTCATGTGACCGCATCTGGGGAGGTAGGAGGAGAAACGGTGCCATCAGATTGATGGTTTTACCAGAATCATGGCAGGAAAAAGTGACAATTCTAAAAGGAAGAGATGTAGGAAAGACAAAATAATAGGTGTAAACTACAATACTCTAATTATTTTTATATCCTCTGTTGGTTTCCTCTTTGAGCCTCCAAAAGATTGTACACAGTTGTTTAAATACTCCAGTCCTCAGAATTTAAGTTTTATTGGTGTAGCAGAAATGTTTTCCTCACGATGTGAAGCATTGGATGTTGTAGGAACTCACTAATCTAAGGGAAGAACTTATACAAAAGTATTTGTAAAATGTAAAGAATTACATAAATATAAATATTGCAGGGGGATAAATTTGTCTTTGACCTTCAGAGAGAGTTAAAAAATCAGAATTGCTGTCTCAAAATTCAGTGACTCAGAACTGCTTCAGGCAATGGCTTCTGCATCTGTTTTCTTCAACTCATATCTTTTTATTGAATGTTTTTTATCCTGGTTCACATCATAGAGGTGCTAAGATCAAATTTAAAAATTATGTTATTACCTGTAAGTATAACTCCTATTGTACCCTTGTAATAATGTTTCCCTGTTCCTGGCATGGAGCAAGATGGCTGGAATGCAGCCACATCTGCTTTCCTTTTTCTTAGTTATCACATAGAATCTGGTCTGCACTGGCTCTTTCTTCTGTACACGATGTTTCCCTTAATACTCAGAAGGAATTAGTTTGTGTTCAAAACTCTCAATATATTTCCAGCCCCTTACAAGTCTATTCACTATCTTGGAAGTTCAGTCTCTCACCTATTTTTCTAAAATTTCATGTCTAAGCTTCTCTCTTAAGGTTTTCTGGTTTTTGTGTAATTACCATTATGTTAAAAAGACAAATTATAACCCTCTAAAACAGGACCATGTTTTACATATTACTTTGTAATTACTCACCATGCCCTGCCACCACAAAAAGAAATGCCTCTAATGGTGAATTTTTATTGTCTGAGAAAGGAAAAATGTGTGGAGAAAATATGAAAATATTTTAGTAACGATGACTAGAAAATTAAGTCTCATTAAAATGAACACTAGCACAATGGAAGTTCACTATAATTAAAATATTTCCAAGCTCCCTCTGCACAGTGACCAATAGTAATGCTGCCTTTTGATGTTGCTAAAATAAAAGTTACCTTTGTTGATAACTTCATAACAAAGTCCTTATCCCTCAGCTCTTGCCACAGAATTGTCAACAGCTATTGTGGAAGGGGAAGCCTGCACACTTCACTCAGGTGTGAAGAGCAAGTGGAACAAGGAGGAGCGACAGCTGCAACAGTGACAACCTCCTCACAGAGAAATGACTGCCGGGAGAAATACAAAATGCGGCAGCTTTCTTTTTTATTTATTCTTTTTACCAAAAGAGGAGGAAATAAAAAATAGAATGTATGGACTCTGCCAATAAGAAAAAGGCTTTGACCAAAAAAGTGTGCCATCTTACATTATGATTTGCACCAAGTATTACTGATATTACTTCGCGGAGTGCAATCACTCAACAAGTGTATGAAGTAGATATTATATTTTTATCACTTTGCAAATTGGGAAACTGAAAATCACATTTCAAGTGTTTTTCCCAAGAAAGAGAGCTAGCCACCTTCTGATTTAAATATTTTGCACTGTTTCTATAATACCACATCTGCCTGTTGCCCTTCACAAATTAACCACATGCCTTCAAAAACACTGAGGTTCTATGTGTCTCTTGACTATAATCTCTAATTCATTACAATTTCATCCTTTCTAGTTTTTGGTTGCCCCACATGCGTACGTCTAGGTTGTAGTTTTACTCTTCAATTATTTTTCTATAGCTCCCCTTTTAACTAGCATCACCTACCATGTAGAAAACATCTAATAATTTAGATAATGTGTATTGGAATAAGTTTATGGTTATGGAAAAAATAGCCCCATTTTTTCTTATGATAAGTGCTTAAAAGTATTATATAAAAAGAAATGAAAAAGTATGTTATGCAGTGAAGTGCTTCAGTATTGCTTACAATAAGACAGTTTAGATCTCCCACAAGCTTTATCATGAATTTTCAGCATGGACAAGAAATAAGGGCAGAAGGAAAGTCTTTGTCAATGTGCAAGCATGAAAGGCCTCAATGAACTGACATACATAATAACTATGAATAGAAGGAAGATCCACTTAAAGCATTCAATATATCTCTCCATTCAAGTTCACCTACTAGTCCAAAAAAAATCACCTCAAAGACCCAAGTTCCTTTACTTCAATCACTTTTATGATACAGGCTACTCTGAACCTCCCAATTCAGTACATTGGACAGCATCTGGGGTTAGGGGAAAAAAATAATAATAAGAGAGCCATCTACTGGCCAGGAACCTGCTACAGTACCGTAGTAGTTGAGTTTCACATCTCCAGATTCTAAGATGAAGTTTAAGAAAGAAAGAAAGAAAGAAAGAAAGAAAGAAAGAAAGAAAGAAAGAAAGAAAGAAAGAAAGAAAGAAAGAAAGTTTTGTAAGGCTCCTTTCACTGAGAACATTCTTTTTCATCAGGGTGATGTCTGTGGATCTTCATTTCAGTTCCCTCAAAGAGGACACGCCAGTTCATACAGCCCTGAACAAAGGTACCTGACCAGACCTGAGCAGGGCTTTTCACTTGGGTGCTCATCAGTTCTATATGAACCAGCCATAGTGATTACCTTACAAAGAGAGAATAAGAAATGGCTAGGTCTTCAAATTTGCCAGAGTTGCAAATGCTTTGAAGTTCCAATTCTAATGTTGCTAATTTATCTTCCCAAGCAACCTCTAATAATGTGTTAAGTAAATATTTCATAATTGAATAGTGAAAGAATATTTGTAAATGAGGTTAACTATGTGGATTGACACATTTTCCTTATGGATATAATTTCATACTTAATTAAGCCAGTTAAATAAACAAATGATATGATTGCACCTGAAATTCTCTTTTCTCTGTACAAAACCATTTTCCTTTCAAATCTTTAATTAAAAATAAACCATGTGCACTGACTCAACCACCCTTCCTTAGTATTTATTCCATGCAATTAGTCCTAGAAAATGTCCTATTTGCTTAGAGAAATAATCATTCTGTGACATTCATAATGGTAAAGTCCTCAAACCAGACACCATAAATCACAGAAATAAATTGGTACATCAGTATAGAGTAGAAAACAGATCAGAGAGGTATATGCCTGGAGACAGTAAGATTTTCTGGAGTAGATATTTGTACTTAAGCATTTTGAAGACGGTGTGTGTTAGGATCCCTTGCTATTGGTATTCCCCGAGAATACCTTGTTTTGAAAGCATGCATCAATTAAGCACTTTTGTACTTAAGACATTATCTTAATAGATTTTCACTATGACCTTATAAGATAATTAAGGCAGGAACCAGCTCCCTCATTTGAATGATGAACGAACCAAGGCTCAGAGAAATCAACTAACTTTGCAAAGTCATGTGACTAAGGTGTTCTAGAATTGGGTCTCAAACCCAGTTCCACTGACTCAAACCCTATTCTGCATCACTAATCCTCATATACCTATAGACACACACATCAGACACACCTCCTGCATGAAGGTGGTAATCCACTTGCTTATCTTTTCGCTTGTTCATGGACTCTGCAATGCATCTTTATTTTCTCCCTGCTGAGGTGGACAGGAAGGCATAATGTGCTTTCTGGAATGGTATTTAACTATATGCTTAAACTTGTTTTAGCTAACAATGCTTAATTTGTGAACTTTAAAATTCCTATATGTGTGAAGAACAATAGAGAGTAATTGAGAGTAAAATATTATTTCACTTGCAATCTTTGCTCTAAAATGCTCTGACAACATATCCCAACTTGAGAAACTGTCTCCTTATTCCAGCCTTGCCCTTACCAAATCATCTTCCAATTGTAAAACTATGGCCTTGCTGATTCACTCTAAAAAACCCCTAATGGCTCCCACTTGCCCTCAAGACAAAGAACAGACTTCTTACGATGAACTTCCAAGCCAGCCTCCTTTCCTAACTCTCCTTTCATCTCCAAACTTCTGCAATACTCTGTCCAGTGACACTGAGCACCTTTGCAGTTAACCAGTACAGCCCCTGTCATTTTACATCACCACGCCTTTGCCCGTAATCTCCCTTCTTTCTGGAAGGTCCATTTATGCCTTTTCTATCTGAAAACTCTTTCTCCAAACTCAGTTCGAGCGTCTGTCTATAAAACTCCTTAACCATCTTTCCAGTCCTCCACAAAGCAGGGTTAATGATTCTCTCCTTTGTGCATATCTAATTAGTGTTCACTATTAGGTTCTACTTCGGCACCTACCATGGGACTTTCTAATCAGTTGTGTGTCTCCTTCCATGTTTTATCTTAATGCCCCTGTTCCTGGTACACTACATAGCAAGATATAGCAGATACTCAATAAATATTTGCTGAATGATCAATGAATGCTTGAATACCTGTTGAACAGGATAGCTAATAAAACAGAAATCTGTTCATTTTTTTCAAGGGTAGAACCATTCCAAGAATAAATGTTGTCTTATCTGGTCCTTCCTCTGCTCTGACTAGTACTAGTGTAAGATTACCATAAAATGTATGGCCTTAGTATATAATAATAAAGTTGTTTAGAACCTTATACCTAGAGAGAATTAAAATATTTATTCATGTTATATAAAATTCTAGTGCTGTTTTTACTGCTCTTGAGCAAGACTTGTCATCGTGTGCACTTTGATTATTGGTAAGCTTTTCACTGCCCCCCTTCAGTTCTGCATCTTTAAATATAAAAGAGCAAGATGAAACAAATGGAAATTCTAGAATTTGGGGGGCAAATGTGAACCCCGTGAATAATGACCTTATTCATTCAATCCTTAGAACAGCACTTACCTAGCAAGAAAAGTAATCACCAAATCTAAAGCACTTTGTTGAGACATAGTATGAGAGGTTATGATTTTGAAAAATAAATATCTAAACAAAGCCTTGAAATAACTAAAAAATGGATCTGGAACTAACTTTATAATTAAATGCTTGTTTTAAGTGTTTTTTTATCATTTATTTACAAATTTACAAAAACAACATGAGAAGTTCTTCAGAAACTGTTGTAAATATTATGGAAATTATAATTACAAGTCTAGCCACAAATATAAATACTTGAAAAAACATATACAAACATACATTTTAGGAAGAAATATTTTAAATAGCAGCTACAAAGTTTATAATTTAAGATGAAATTCAGTACAGATAAGTGCAATCAGAGTTCATGGAATTGCTTCACTTTCAGTCTTGAAAACAAGTTCAACCTTTGAACAAAGATTTATTTAGCAACAGTGTTGTATGAAGCATACTACTAAACACTGTGGGGAACGCAATAAACAGGATTTCGTTTCTGCTTGCTAGATGCCTTGTGTGTAGTAGCGAAGGTAAGCCTTTTACACAAGTAAAGCCTGTGATCCATGTTCAAGGAGAGATCAAAGTGATAGCCAAGTGCACAGAGATATTCCACGCCTAGAGGAAAACAAGAGCCACTCGGAGAGAGGAGTTGCTGTCAGGAACAAATGGCATAATATACATGAAACTTCTCTGCAAATTGCAAAATCCTGTTCCAATATTAGACGACTTTTTCCAAGAGCAAAACAGCACATGTTGCACACCAAATTAGACATCAAAAAGGACAGTTGGATTAGACACTTCTAGAGTCCACTAAGGACACAGCAACCAAGGAAATACACAGTATACTACGGACAAGGAGATGACAGGAAGAGCAAGTCCTCATGGAGGAAGAGCCAGAAGTAGAGGCTTATTTGAGATCAAGGTTGCCTGAGAATCTAGACAGCGGGTTCTTGTCACTTTAGTTTGGCTCTTCCCAGGGCTCCTCTTCTCACTACAGAACCACAGGAGCTTTTTATCTCCCTGATATATCTTTCCTCTCTCTGCCTTGGGAGTATTTCTCCTGCGTATTCCACTTGTCCTTACTCACCTTGGCCTCCGGCTCTACCTTAGGGCCGCCCTCTATGCATACATCTTTTCCATATCAGACCTATCAGACATGCCTGTTAAGCTTAAGGATTGGCTGCCCTTGAATCGGGTGGTTGACCATTGTTCAATCAACTCTGACCAGGGGAAAATGGCCACGTGGTTCAAGGTGTGAACATTTAGTTTTTCTCTTTCATTCACACATTTATTCAATCACTCATTGGTCTATGTATTAGGTGATGCAATGTGAACAAGATTTGTTGTTAAAGTCCATGTCTTTGTGATGCTTTCATTCTAGTTGGGAGAGGCAATAATAAAAGTAAGACAATAGACAAGCACAGCAAATTTAGCTGGTGATAAATGCTGTGAAAATATAAAAATATATTATAAGTATGACTGGGGGTGGGGAGAGGGGAGATGCTAACTTTGGCCGGGTGCTTACAGAAGTAAGAGCTACCCTGTGAGTAGGAGAGTAGGGAGTAATGTGGTGTGATCATGGAATATGTGATGATACTTATATAAAGTATATCAAGGCTGCTAAGTCATTATACAAGTTCTCCTTTCAAACAAGTTTAAACTTAACATATTAAGTTTAAAATATATGCACTAGCTATTATGAGCTATGAAGAATCAACTTACAAACACAGGAGCACAAATCCAAGACAGTCTGGTGATAGCAATAAATGATAAACCATCTAGGATTTATTGATAGAGTAAAAGCCAACTTGAAATAAAGCATGTAAAATAATTTCAGATATAGAGAAGGGATCATGGTCATTACTAGTATAAATCAGAGTGAAAGGAAGGACATTGAATCCCAAGCCAGGTAGGCGTTGACCAACGCCACTTTTTGGAAATTGTGAGTAATTTAAAAAATGCCTACTACGTCTACTCATGGTGCTCATTGGAGAAAACATTACCAAGACTGAATTTCATTAGGAAAAAAACTTGATATGCATATAGTTGTCAACCCTGTTGGAATATTACCTAAAATCAAACCCCTTTCACCACACCATTTATGTAGCCTAAGTGCATTGTAATCTCCACGGCTCTCTCTCATAAAAATGTAATTTGTCAAAAGCTTTCCCCCAATTTAGAGGTTATATTCTCAAGTCCCACCACTTTATCTACATCACCCTAAGCTCATTTAAAATCAGATAAGTAGCATGACTAACATATTTTAACTGCTTTCTCATTATCCCTATCATGGGTTACCTAGTTTTACAAATACAGATGGAAATCATTCAACAGATCACTTTTTTCAATTAACCTCTTCCCATATCCATCACTAATTCCTCTTTACAAGTTAAGTTTCACTGAGCTTTTTCTGCAAAATGAACTATTTTCTACATTCATTTTTCTATGTCTTCTTTAGATCTTCCAGAAATAGGAGGACTTTTTTTTGTTTATATGATTCTGTTTATATGTACATTTATAAAAATTAAACAATATATTCTCTTGAGAAACATCATGGCATAGAGAAAAGACCTGAAATAAATATTATTTTTACCACTAAATAGTTGAATGACCATAAATAACAAGTTATTTAACTTTTCTGAAACTTATTTCTTCAATCATAAAATTTATGGTTGACAGATACAATGTATGTAAAATTTAAGGAGGACTCAACAATCTTAGTCCTTTTTCAAGATGGAATGATTTTCTTATGTCTAATTGATTATAAGAGGAAAGAGAAATAATGTGCTTTGGGCAGTCTTAAAGTGCACATTATTTACTTGATGGATGTAATGGCAACATTAAAATTATTAATACATATTAAAATGCCTGTCTCAGAAATAAAAATTGCTATTATACGTCCAGGATAATTGGACATTTAATATATGATCCACTTACTATTTGTATTGCACAAGGTAACATAAGCAATTATGCTAATAATGATCATTTGCTAATCTTATAATGGCCATTGGCTAAATCTTACTTTCTCATCTAAACCAGAATTAAATTATACAAATATTAAAAAGAGGGTCTCAGTCTTTTTGGCTGAAAATTTATCAAAGCCATTGTTTAATTCAGTAATTGGAGATGATCTTATGTGATCATAAATACTCATTTCAGAAATTCAAACTAATTTTTAAATATGACTGAGTCACAAAATGTTAAAATAATGATTTTCCTTCGATTAACTATTTCACCATGATAACCTCAAAAGGATAGCATTTGGAAGAAAATTCATTTTCTTGTCATGGCTAAAATTGACTGGCTGTGTAATCCCGGAAAGTTACTTAACCTTGCTGAGGCCCGAACTCTCGTTTATAATAGTGGAAATGATGTCTGCCCTATCCTCTTCATGGAGCATCCTTTCAAGGGGCATAAAAGCACTCAGAAGACTCTGAAACACCAAGAGAAAGAAGAAGGAACAGGGCAGAGTCAGTGGTTCCTTTCTTTGCATGTCCAAACAGGCTGTTCGCTGCCCTCCATAATGTTGTAATTTTCTGCTCTTGTGGCTGAAAGTGATAGAGTGGCAGGGGCAAGAGTAGAAACCTGGGGTCTGGGTTGCTCTAGATTAAACCATTTGCTCTCAGGGGCCAGGAAAGCCTGGGTCCAGAATCCCTTATTTAGCCAGAAAGTGTTATTTCTGTGGTGCTTTGTGATATCCAGCTTCTTCAAGAGAACTAACAAGAAAGACGCAGCAGACAAAAGGCAGCTGGCCAAGAGACAGTCCTGGCCACAGGGGTTAGCACCTCTGCTTCAAGAAGGCGAAGAAAGGGGTGCCTCGTGGTTTTTGCCTCCCAGCCAAAAGGGATGTTTACTGGCTCCAGAACAGTCCTGTGTCTACCATAAAAATCCTGGAACAAGAACAAGAAATTGGTCCAAGGTTGGGCTTTAGAGGAGCCTTACATTTATAGGCTAAGATAAATGGGTGAGGCTTAGTGGAGGACATTGCATGGCACTCTGCCCCAGGCACTGGTTGTCCTGATGTTGCAGGACAGAGCCTGCTCAGTCTCAAATACTCGTTCTCCCTCACTTCTTCCCTCTCCCAGATCTGAACTTTGTATTTAAAATCAAAGTTATCCCTATTCCTTGATGTTGCATCAAATAGTCAGATTTCTACTATATTAACCTCAAGTAGGAAGGAGCCACTCAAATGCACTCTCTTGCCAAAAGGGCAAGTTGATTCTTACACCAGCTATGTTCCGCTGGCAAAAGACTGTGGTATCTCCCTCCATCCTGATCCTCAAAAAACAAAGAGAAACCATCCAAGGCAGAGCCATTATTTGTATGTTGTATTTTTGTAAGTTGTGTCCTTACTCCTAACAAGGTTTATCAGGCAACATTTTCAGATTTAGCAGTGAGGCTCTTCTTGACAGACTAAGAGAGGGGTCCACAGAGGAAGATTCATCATCTGATTAAGGCTTATGGGCCAATTAAAACTCTCTGGACAGGATCCTCTTTCCCATTTAGATTGCAGTGAACAGAAAGCAGATTATCTCTCCAGGAAATTAAACTCTAAAAGTGCTTGTGGTTTTAAGACTTCAGCAGAACGTGTTGAAAACAGCATCATCATAATACACTTGTACAGACTCTAAGTTGAATGGCTCTTTTTTCTCACATGATGCATGATGAAATTTATGAAGGTCTGTTTTCCTCCCTCAGGGTCATTTCTTTTTTTTCTGGTTTTTTTTTTTTTTTTCCCAGAGAGCCAATCTGCATCACTTAAATTCAAACCATTATATTAGCCATTCTTTTCTGTAGACTAGAGAACTTCTTTTTAATTGTCCATATCGTGGCCACCATGCATCAAAGGTAGGATCATTTTTTTCCACTTATTTTCTCTGCTAGAAACCCAAATTTGTATAGGAGGAGTGTTTGGGGTTGAGAAGAAGAGAGTCAGAGATTTGATCTGGGTCTTCGAATATACCAAGCCCAGATACTTCATACAATAACATATTCAGGTTCAGTCCGACTTGTTTCTCTTACACATAGAGGAAGGACTGACTGGGATTAGACCCAGAGACTTAAACATCCGATCAAAGCTGCCTGAATAATTTTGCATTTTTGTTATTAAAGCAATATAGCACTAGTTTTCTGGGACACTGTGGTCTCGCTTAAACATGTATAAACTGCTTAATTAGAGATTATAGCACTATTGGGAGAGAAAGCAAAAGTGATCATTTATATGATAATGTGAGCTGATAATTTAGGAATGATTCATTCTCATAAATGTTCCAGCTCTACCATGTAAGTTTATGACTTCATCCGTATGGTGAAACAGAAGTCCCCTCCAGAAAGTAAGGCCTTTTAGAAAACAATCTTTAACTGACTTTTTTTTTTTCTGTGTGGTAGAATGGCACCGAAAACAGTAAGATTTCAGGGGGTGAGGATTGTCACAAGTCCCCTGCTGCTGTTTCTCTGCTCTGGGCTCTGGGCTCTTTGCCTTGTTCACACAGACCAGGGTAGCTGGTGTGGGCACATTGATGGAGCAAGAGGGGACTTGTGGAGGGAGTTCAAGCTGGGAATGGGGAATTTGACCAGATGAATTCTAAGTTTTCTTCCAACCCTGGCTTTCTCCTGCCCTAAACAGGAGGTGGAAATTATTTCCAGCTGCAAACACCAGCAGAGATCCAAATTAAAAAGAAATTTTGTGATGTGCCGTTGGACAGAAAAAAAAAATAGTAAATGTGGTCGCACATCAAACAGAGAGTCTGAGGCCAGACTATTTTAGTCAACATTTTATTTTAGCTTAAAATAAATAGTCAGTTTTTAAAAGTCAGTTTTTGAAGGCAGACAGTTATGTTATAATCTTTCTCAGAAGATGAGAAAGGGATAGGAGATGTGGGCTTTTCCAAAAGCACGTTCCCAAAGGTGGAAAATGTAATCTCTACAATAAAATAAGTAAAGCTGATACAAGGTAAAATTGTGTGATGGTTAAATATCCTACCCTATTTTTTTCAGATAGATAGATTACACACACTCAGATAGAACACAAATATATTTTCTAAACATATTTCTTTTTAATTTTTTTAGTAGCCTAAGTAATATATGACCATATGTCCTTTGCATTATCTTCACTAGAGGTAATCATTGTTAACTTGTTCTTGAATATTCTTAAATATTTATATATACTTTGTGTCACATTTTTCAATTTTATATAATCTGATATGTCATTCTTTACCCCTGTGGTTTCAATGTTTGATGTCAAAATTATAAAATCAGCCCCCTATCCTTTTTCTAGGACTAAAGAGTTTTTTGTGTGTGTTTAAAACTTTAATCTACTTTTAATTTGCTTGGATAACATGAGATAAACATTATTTTTTTCCAAACGGGTGTAATAAGATAGACTCTCCTTCCTCTATTGATCTGAAATGCCGTATTCATCACATAAGCATAGTAGTTGGGAGAGAGGACATGCCTGCTCCCTGTTCTGCTCCATAGTCTGCTAATCTGTTCCTCTGCCGATGTCGTACAGGTGCTAGCTTCTTTGGGTTTTGTACTATATTTTTTCTATATACTAGGAAAATATTTATTTCACCATTTTTAACAGATAACCTCTAATAAATTTTCCAGCAGAGATGAATTATCCCTGCCTGAGCAAAGGTCTGGGAAGTGTTGGGAAATAGAGAGTGGAAAAAAACAACCCTGAAGTCCAAAGATCTTTCTCCCTCAATAAACAGAATTTGGTGGGTTGCCTGTATTTTCCAGTGATCTCTCTGTGGGAGATGTCCAGGTGGCTCTGCCTGACCCCACTGGAAGACAGCAGGTAACAGAGCATCTGCACAGGCCAGGGATTGTAACCTTGACCAGATTCGGTCCCTGCCTCTGAGGAGCTCACAGCCTAGCAGGCACAGATACCCAGATGGAAAAGGGTCTCATTGCAACAGGAAGATGAACACGAGGTTAAAATTCCTGCCACCATCACCCAAGGGAAAAGCAAAAGAGTCCTATCAGTGAATAATTCATTTAACTAATGGGAAAGAGGAACAGTTTCCAGCAACTTTTAAGCAGGGAGATAGCAGAAAGTAATTGAAACTCTGCCTAGGAGTATGTTACTAACCTCAAATGAAAGCTTCTTCACTTACTTCTCACCACGTATTTCTCTACTGAAACAAACTGGTCTTTGAGAAAGGAGATCCCTGTTAAAATAATGCTGCTAAAAAAAATAATAATAATAATGCTTATTAAATGTTTATTTTGTACCAGAAACACATACATACATATATGTGTGTATATAATTTTTAATTTATGATTACATATATATGTATATACACATATATATGTCATACAAGTGTGTACATATACATCTTCATTTATTCATGACAAACACCTGGGAGATAGCTATTAAGCCTTTTATTTCACATTTGAAGACACTGAGACTCAGCTACTCCGAATCATCACACTCTTACAGTCCCTTAGGCAATTACCGCACTACTCTAAGCCTCAGGCTTCTCATGGAAAAAACACAGGGTCTATGCAAAGGACCACGTAAGTGAGTTATGAGATCATGGATATAAAACATGCAGCATGGGGCCTTGCAACCAGATCCTCACAGAGCCTCAGGTCAAGAGCAGTTTTCCAGACACCAGATTTCTGACAGAAGTACTAAGAAATCATGTGTTTTACCAGCATGCTTAGTTCTACCTGAGTCCACATCCAAACACAGAAGCCTGTGCCAAGATTCAAATGGATAGTGCCTCTGCATCCCACAGAAAACCCGCACCTCTGATCCCCACAGTCAGTCCTGGTGGCTGAGAGACTGCCACACACCACAGGGATTCAGGTTGCAGTTCTCCTTGAGCTGAGCCAACCAGTGTCCACTCATCTGAAAAGGGACAGTGTGAGTCCATCAGGAAGGGAGTGACCCATTCAGGTCACAGTTTCATAACCTGGGCCAAGACTACCATTCAATAAATATTAACACTTGCTGGTTAATTGATTGGAGTGGCAGGATAAGATGAAAGCTTGGTCACAGAACCCCATTCTGCCATTCCCTAAAGCTAGAGGCCCAGAGAAAGTCACAACATTTAAAATTGTTCATTATGACCTGAGAATCTTTTTCATGATCTCCTTATCTAAACCTACAAAGAGGTGAGATCAAGTCAAGCCTGTTTCCATATCAATACATTAAAAATTACCGGCCCAAATGTGTTATGGTGAAGGGGAGGGTTGGAATAAGATTAAAATGTCATTCCATTGATTTGGGGAAGTTTAACCAGAGATACTGTATCTAAGAGTTATTCTTCCCTTTATTCTTCTTCCTTCTCTCTCTTGTTTGGTGCTAGAGGGTCATAGAGAAAAGGAAAGAGGAAAGAAGAGAAATGGATATTCTCAAGAAGAGTGGGTGGAGCAATTTTATCTGTCTGTTTGTCCCCATTCCATTTTAAAATTGAACATCATTGTGGTTGATGTTGAATTTGGGAAAGGGAGGAGTTTTTGAAATTACCAAATTGTCAATTTTCAAAAATGGAAATTTTTTGTTTTGTATTTATATCTTTAATTTCTATCATAACATAATATATAACATAATCACATAAAAATTCAAGGGGAAGACTGAGGGAAAAATTACCTATTGTCCCAGTAATAATAATAATAATAGCTGACATTTATTAAGAGCTTTCAAATGTGCTAGGGACTTCACCAAGAGCTTTATGCATTATCTTGTTTAACCTTCACAATACTATGAAATGACCACTATTTTTTATCTCCCATCTATTGTTAAAATTAGGGCAGAGTAGTTTAGTAACTTGCCCAGAGTGACATGGTTTACAATTGGTGAAAACAGTACTTAACCCCAGAGAATGATTTCAATGTCCAAGCCCTCAACCCCCCTACTTCTGTCTCACATTTTCATTCTTTTTAAATTGGAGTTAAAAAGCACACTGCACATACAGTTTTGGAAGGGACTAGTATACTCTTTGTCCCCCAGACAGGGAGATTTCCTAGTCCCTACTTGAATGAAAGAAAAGATATGTCTACTAATTACTTCAAAATGTTCTATGACGTTTCATGAGTCACTAAAAAACAAAGAACATAAGATTAGTGACTGAAAACAAGTTACTTCATAATTTTGCCAAGGAAACTTGTAAAAAATGGTGCAATCTAGAATGGAGAAGAGGCTAATGTCTCATGAAGTCACCTTTGATGGATCTTCGTCCAAAGTCGTTCTCATCCTCACATGGTCAACCCCACCAATCTGAGTGCTACCAGAAAAAAATCTCAAACTTCTGTACATACAGTCAATATACAATGGTTAAAACGATGGAGATTCAAGGAGTCCACATGTATATGGATCTGCCAAAATGAAGAGCTAACTGTGAGTTTCACACCCCAGTCTTTGAAAGCCACTGATTGCCAGGTTTTCATTGCACTTCCATTCTTCAGCATTCTTTTATTTTTTTTTTTAGAACCATGAACCCTACTCAGGGAGCTACAAGGTACACATAAATGAGAAGCACATGGCTTCCGCTACCTCCAAAAACATTCCTCTTGCTCATCCCTGGACCTTCCTGGGAAAAGGCAGCACCCCTGTCTCTCCTTTGAAATGAGGGCTCTGATGAAGGACCTCAGGTCTGCCAGTCGGCATGGTCAAAGGATCAGGTCTAGCCTTTCCCTAACACTCTGCTTCATTCAGAGCAGTTCTGCCTTTATCTTTTTATATTTGGCAGTTCTACAAAAAGCTTTGGTTGAAAAATGATTCTGCAGCTGATTTTGGGGGGTAAAAATCATTGCATTAGATGACATCTAAAGTCTGTTTCAGTCCTATGCAATCTTTTTTATAATAACCCAATTCAAGATTGTGTATTTCGCACAAAGCCGAAAAGTGCATCCCCCTCACATCTGTAGCATATACATTATTTTTCACCGGCCTTCTTCCCCCTTTTGTTCCTTTTGCTTTTACTGGCAATATTTATGAAGGGTCTGAATTATCTCAATCACACCAAGCAGCTGTATATCATGTTTAGGCTACATCATTTGTGATCTCTCACTCTCAATTCTCAGCATTTTGGAAAGCATTGTTTAACCACATTATTTCAGATTCTGAGAAACCAAGAGTTCCAGATGGCACGCAAAGGTCTTAGTGATTAGCCTCTGTCTCCCTCAGAGTTGTATTCACATCTGGTTTCCTAAGGCATAGGTTCATTGAGGACACAGACATCATTTGATGTTTATGTTTATCTCAGACTCTCTTAAGAAATGAAACATGTGAAATGTGTCAAAATTAGGAGAGCTTGATACTCAAACTTCTGGAAAGGGATAGCTAGATTTGCAGTTATCATGTAATATCATCAGCCATGAAGGGCTCATGGTGGCCTATGTATATTTTCCATAAATAGAGATGTTAATAAAGAAGCTTTTTTTTTTTTAAGTAGTATCTGTCAGCTTAAAATCCAGGTAAGGCTATACTCCTGGAAGTTCAATATGTTTTTTTAAATATGTTTTATTGATTATGCTATTACGGTTGTCCCAATTTTCCCCCTTTGCCCGCCTCCACTCAATACCCCCGATTCCCTCCGGCAATACCCACCTTAGTTCATGTCCATGGGCCATGCATATAAGTTCTTTGGCTACTCCATTTTCTATAGTGTTCTTAACCTCCCCCTGTCTATTTTGTGCCTACCAATTATGCTTCTTAATCCCTGCACCCCTTCTCCCAACCTCCCCCTTCCCCATCCCAACTGATAACCCACCAAATGATCTCCATATCTATGATTTTGTTCCTGTTCTCTTTGTTTGCTTAGTTTGTTTTTTAGATTCAGTTGTTGATATTTGTGAATTTATTGCCATTTTAATGTTCATCATTTTGATCTTCTTTTTTCTCATCTAGTTCCCTTTAGCATTTCATATAATAATGGCTTGGTAATGATGAACTCCTTTAGCTTTACCTTGTCTGGGAGGCACTTTATCGGCCCTTCAATTTCAAATGATAGCTTTGCTGGATAGAGTAATCTTGGATGTAGGTCCTTGCTTTTCATCACTCTGAATACTTTTTGCTAGCCCCTTCTAGCCTGCAAAGTTTCTTTTGAGAAGTCAGCTAAGAGTCTTATGGGAACTCCTTCATAGGTAACTCTCAGCTTTTCTCTTGCTGCTTTTAAAATTCTCTTTATCTTTTACCCTTGGCATTTTAATTATGATGAGTCTTGGTGTGGTCCTGTTTGGGTCCATCTTGTTTGGACTCTCTGTGCTTCCTGGACATGAACGTCTATTTCCTTCACCAACGTAGGGAATTTTTCTTTCATTACTTTTTCAAATATGTTTTCAAATTCTTGTTTTTCTTCTTCTTCTGGCACTGCTATGATTTGGATGTTGGTACGTTTAGAGATGTCCCAGAGGCTCCTTAAGTGATCCTTGTTTTTTTTAATTCATTTTTCTTTTTGCTCTTTTGATTGAATGCTTTTTTCTTCCTTATGTTTCAAATCATTGATTTGATTCTCAGCTTCATCCCTTCCAGTCTTGGTTCCCTGTAGATTTTTCTTTATTGCACTTAATGTAACCTTCATTTTTGCCTGGGTCTTTATTACGCTGTTGAAGTACCCAATGAGTTCCTGGAGCATCCTAATAACCAGTGTTTTGAACTCTGCATCTGACAGGTTGCTTATCTCCATTTTGTTTAGTTCTCTTTTTGGAATTCTGTTCTTTCATTTGGGTTATATTTCTTTGTCTCCTTAATTTGGTAGCTTCCCTCTGTTTGTTTCTGTGTATTAGGCAGAGCTGCTTTGAGACCCTATCTAAGTAGCAAGGCCTATAATGGAAAAGTTTACTTGTAAGTTGTGTAAGTTAGGTAATCACCAGGGCAGGGCCACCCATGTCCCCACTCTGCAACTCTGTATGGGGAAAGACTCAGAGAGGGGACAATGCCACTTCCTGGCATCTGGAGTTTTGCCTGGGAGGAAGCAGTCTTTTAGCATTTGTTCTGTTGCCAGTCACTTCAATTTCTCCCCATATGCCACTGGTGCCCTTCCAGCTGTTGCCCTGTGCTGAATCCCAGAGGGGTGGATCTGTGTGAGTCCTAAGTCCATTGTGGGCCCTTTAAGAGGAGTCTGAGTCCCTGGACTGGGTGATCTGGTCTGGGGCTGAGATACCTCGGGAGCAAGGTATCCCTCCCGATTTTTATCTACCACACGTGGATGTGGGACCACCCGTTCCACGTCTCTGCACCTCTCCATGCTTCTCCACATCTGCTCCCCTCTTACCCATCAGGATGAATGCGGCTTCTTTAAATCCTTGATTGTCGGACTTCCATAAAGCTCAATTTTCTGACAATCCTGGGTGATAATTTGTTTTGTAGTATAGTTGTAATTTTTGGTGTAATTGTATGCAGAAGCAAGACATATTTACCTACACCTCCATCTTGACCAAAATTGGTCGGTATATTTTGGTAAACTCATTGTTTGTGCCTGTGTACTTTGCTTCATTTAAGTCATTCTCAAAGTGTGGTACATAGACCATCTATATTACCATCATATCAGAGAAGTATTTTTGAGAGTGAAATTTCTACTGACTCAGCATCTCTACAAGAAGGCCCTACCCTATTAGCATGCCCTCTAGGGCTTCTAACATATACCAAAGTCCTTTTCTTTTTTCATGTGACTCCTTTCCTCTCATATGGCCTCAGAAAACATTATTCATGTGTTCTAAATGTTTTGCCCACCAAAGGTATGAGGTTTTGCATGTTCCTTTGCCACCCTTTTTTTTTTTAAATAGGGGCTGTAGAGTTGGGGCAGGGTTACTGTAGAGTATCTCTAAGGTACCTACCACCTCAAACAAGCTATTCCTGATGCTATTTGGGTTAACTTAAGCTTGGAGGCCAGAGCAATTTATCACCTTAAGTACTTTTTAGTTTGAGCTCTTATCTACTAAATGGCACACATTCCACCTGGAAAAAGAGAAACTTTTGAAATATTTATGTACATATTTATGATGTGTAAACTGAAAAATGGTACATCTGGGAACAAGAGCCAGAAATGAAAAAACTGTCCAATAAAGTAAGCAAACCAGTAAAAAGTCATATATTACCTGACTCAGTTCCTCCTAGAGGGGCAATCAAATGAGAACTATCTTGAAATCCACAATTATATATACTGTACAGTCTAGCCAGAGAATACTGCATCAGAAGACATTATTTGGTCCTTTATAAGTCTGCATTTTTGTTTAATAAGTTAAGGTTTCTAAACTGATTTCTAAGTTTGTTGAGTCGCTGATCTAAATTTTTCTCAATGGTCTATTTACTCTGAACATCTGGTGACAAACTTTTATTCTATTCACTTGGCCAATGTTTATTTTTTTAACCAATGGTTATTTAATGTCTACAGTACATCATGTTCTACTTCTTGAAATACTCTCAGTCACTTCTATTTCCAGAGAACCTACTATAGATGGAGCTTTAGCATCTCTTGTATATACCATTACTATATCCTCCCAAGAGGTCACCCTACCCATTTCAATACTTCTTCCACTCTAAATTCCTAAAATGCAAATATGATTATGTCACTCTTTTTCTTAAAACTCCTTATCGATTATCAATTACCTAGTAGGATAAAGTCCAACCTCTTGGACATGACATATCAGATTATTCATTACCTGGCTAAGCCTAGTGCTTTGTATAGGTTTCCCCCCAGAGACACTGAAAGTCCAATCACACTACATTCTTTAAGAACCATGACTTTGAAGATGCTGTTCTCTCCTTCTAGGATGCCCTCTTTCCTCTCTTTTTACATACCCACTATGCATGGCATTTTTGACTAATAGCAGGGAGGCCACTGAAGCAAGAGCAAAGTAAACATGGGAAGAATATTAGAAAATAAGGTGGGAGGTAGAAAACAGAAAATTGTGGAGAACCTTATACTCTGAGTAAGACGGAGCCTCATTGGAGGGATCATAGTAAGAGTGACATGAACTCTTTCATAATTTTTTAAATTATATTTTATTGATTATGCTATTACAGTTTTCCCAATTTCCCCCTTTTTACCCCCCCTCTACCCTGCACCCCTCAACCCTCCAGTATCACCGTCTTAGTTCATGTCTGTGGGTTATATGTAAAAGTTTTTTGATTTCTCTGTTTCCTATACCATTTTTGACCTCTTCCCATCTATTTAATGCCTACCAATTATGTTTCTTCTTCCCTGTACCTTTTCCCTCTATTCCTCCCTCCCCCTCCCCACTGAAAACCTTCCATATGATGTCCATTTCTCTGATTCTGTTCCTGTTCTAGTTGTTTGCTTAGTTTTTGTTGTTTTTCTTTCTTTTATTTTTTTAGGTTCATTTGTTGACAGTTGAGAGTTTGTTGTCATTTTACTGTTCATACATTTGATCTTCCTTTTCTTACAGAAGTCCCTTTAAAATTTCATATAATAATAGCTTGGTGATGATGAACTCCTTTAACTTGACCTTATCTGGGAAGAACTTTATCTGCCCTTCCATTCTAAACGATAGCTTTGCTGGAGAGAGTATTCTTGGATATAGGTCCTTGCCTTTCATGACTTCAAATACTTCTTTCCAGCCCCTTCTTGACTGTAAGTTTCTTTTGAGAAATCAGCTGATAGCCTTGTGGGCACTCCTTTGTAGATAACTCTTTCCTTTCCTGTTGCTGCTTTTAAGATTCTCTCTTATCTTTAATCTTGGGTAACTTAACGATAATGTGCCTTGGTGTGTTCCTCTTTGGGTCCAACTTCTTTGGGACTCTCTGAGCTTCCTAGACTTCCTGAAAGTCTATTTCCTTTGCCAGATTGGGGAAGTTTTCCTTCATTATTTGTTCAAATAAGTTTTCAATTTCTTGGTCTTCTTCTTCTCCTTCTGGCACCCCTATAATTCAGATATTGGAACATTTCATGTTGTCCCAGAGATTCTTCAGCCTCTCTTCATTTTTTTTTTGATTCTCATTTCTTCATTCTGTTCTGGTTAGATGTTTATTTCTTCCTTTTGTTCCAAATCGTTGCTTTGAGTCCTGCTTTCCTTCCTGTCACTGTTGGTACCCTGAATATTTTGCTTTATTTCATTTTGGGTATCTTTTATTTGTTATTTCATTTTTCCACCAAGCTTAATCAGTTCTGTGAGCATTTTGATTACCAGGGCTTTAAATTCTCCATCAGATAGGTTGGCTATATCCTCCTTGCTTAGCTCTCTTTCTGAGGGCTTGCTCTGTTCTTTCATTTTGGCCCTATTTCTTTGTTCCAGGCCCCTGTTAAGTCGTAAGGGGGCGGGGCCTTAGGTATTCACCCAGTAGGGCAACCCTCCTTGCTGCACTGGGTTGCTGCCTGTGGGGGAGGAGCCAGAGAGGGAACAGTGCATCTCGGCTGCTCTCTCTAGTGCACTTTTCAATGAACTCTTGTGTGCGACTGGGAGTTTCTCCCACCATAGCAACCCCAGCCATAGCCCTTGGCCACCTCTGAGTCTCAGTTTCCCCTTAAGTCAGCCCCTCCCTGCAGCCCACCGAGCTCCACAGCCAGCCCAGCTCAGCAGTCAGCCCCACCCCCACAGCCTGCCACCTCGCCTCGGTTTCTCTTCGCCCACCGCCTTACTGGTCTGGTTGTTCTCTTTGACTGTTTCTTTAATTCCATGGTTGTTGGCGTTTCATGCAGTTTGATTTTCTAGCACTTCTGGTTGTTTATTGATTTTAGATTGGTTGTTTTCCTCTTTTTGGTTGTGTGATGAAGCACAGGGTTTCTATCTACGCCTCTATCTTGGCCAGAACTCCGAACTCTTTCATAATTTAACATAGAGCTCACTCTGGCTGCTGTGGTGGGAATGGTCTGTGGGTGGAGGAATAGCAAAAGTAGACAGAGCTATTAAGAAGAGATATACTAATCTAAACAAGAAATTATAGTATGGTAACAGTGGAGAGAGTAGGAAGTAGTCAGATTCAGTATATATTTTGAAACTAGAGCCAACAGAATTTGCTAGTAAATTCATATTGAGCATGACAGAAAGAATACACCAAGGATGACCCCCCTAAGTTTTGGGTCAGAGCAATTGGAAAAATGGAGTAGTCATTCACTGAGAAATAGTAGGAGGAGCACATTTACAGGGGATGGTAGCAAATTAGAAGTTCAGTCTTGGCGGTGTTGAACTTGACAAGGTTTTTAGACCCTCAAACAGAACTGCACTGTAGGCAGTTGGATATATGAGTCTGGAATTCGAGGGGAGGTTGCACCTAGAGAAATTAATTTGAAAGTTGTCAACTATAGGCATTATTTATAAGTGAGTATAGATATAAAAGAGGAATATGAACCCATAAAAACACTAGAAAAGAAATGAATGAATAAATGAAGGAATGAATATACTGATTGAGATACCTACTTGTAGAATAAAGTGAATAATATGAAAGTCTTATCAATATCTTTCAAGGGATTTTTTTTGTCACTTTCTTCTCTTACGGGAAATTTTTGTTGGTATCTCTGATTTCCAAGAACACACCACTGATGAAGTTTTTACTAGGCTAATATAGAGATGATGAATACAATTATCTATTTAAATATTAAATAACCCCTCTCTTCCTGTTCTTTACTTAGAGGTCACATATTTGCAAAATGAAACAAAAATCAGTACATCAACATGCAGCTGTCAGGTTTCAGGTGGATATCATAGCTAAGAGAGGTGTTTGTACACATTAAAAATTCCTCACATCCTCACGTTATGGTTTACAGTTTGCAATGTGCTTTATCATCTATTATGTCTCTTTGACTTTGACCTCATGGCATCTATACAGTAGGCAGGTGAACATTGTTATCCCTGTTTCAAATTTGGAGAAACCATGGCTCAAGAGGTGAAGTCATTTACTAGAGTTGATGAATGAGCCATCCCGGCATGCATCCCATCAGTCCAATGCTTGCCCGCTCCAATTCTACATGTCACCTGTCTGAGGAGCCCGAGGTTTGCCTCGCCCTTAGTTGCGGTCCAATAAAACTTTCACAGGGTAACAAGCAGCGTGAGTCCTTTTCCACTTCACATTTAAGAGTAAGAACATAAGTGGTCCTCACCAATATCATCCATTCAGCAGATCAGCAGCACTGTACGTCTCAGCTCTGGGTTTTGTTACCAGAAACACACTCAGGCATCTCAAGCAGTACAGTGGAGAATGATGACCCGGAGAATGTGTCTGAACTCACCTTCAACTCACCCACCTCACCCCCTTGCCAGTCCTTGTCACATCTGTGCTTGAATTTGTACCCTCAGATCTGACCTCTCTCCATCATTAGCCTCCCATCTTGGACACTTACCTTTTATGAACCTAGTGTTCAAGTCCTACCCACAGATCCTCCTGCATCCCGATGCACATGGTCTTATTTTAATAATCTCTCCTCAAAAACAACATCAGTGCAAAATAAGAACACCCCTGATTTTACGCCTGCTATACTTTTGGAGTTTACCCTTGCTGATTAAGCTGCACAATAGTTCTCACCAGAAAGCCATTGCTTTTCTATTTTACAAGTGAGAAAGCAAACTCAGAATGACACGACTAAACTCCTGTGGTCACAGAGCTGCTCATAATTGGAAGAATTGACCGGTAAACCCCAGCCGCTACCACTCAAACATTCAAGCTCTTTTCTTTAACTCTGTACCACCACCTCCTCTCGCCACGACCCTACCCGACTCTACCTCTCCATAAGACACCATCAGCACAAGATAAATTGTGCTTTATTTTCACCTCCAGATGAGGTCAATTTCTTCTTTTTCCCCTTAAAAGATCCAAAAAAATTTGTCATGGTCTCCCATACTCTCTCCCTACATCCCCACCACCACCCATCCAGGGATTGTCAAAACCTTGTTAAAGTTAGTGAAGTCCAGGAATAAACCAGGTATCTTTACAACAGACCAGCTGAACAGAATTTCCATGTGTCTGAAAGACAAAAGATTCTATTTCATATCAGGCTCCAAATCTGTTTCTCAGATAGCTCCCATAAATCTGTACCTACATCAAAAGATATGATTTATAAGAGAAACTTTTTCAGTTAACATATTTATTCCATTGTTTTCTTCAACGCAAGGTTTCTCTGTGGCATATGTCTAGAGAGGGGAGAAGAGGGTCAGTGGAGTTTCCATCCCCTTCAGTCTTCTTAGGTGTGCCTGGCATTACCCTCCACACAGGCACTGGACATCTTAGGGACACTCATAGAAAAGCAGAGTTCGTCACACAGTCCTAAGCTACCTGCCCTAAACAGGCACCACAAAGAGGAGTGTAAGTCACAAGCTGATGTTCTTATACCTCTTGCTCATGACAGATTTTTATCACATCATAAAGAAGCTCCTCAGCCAGTTAGAAAACATTGTCTTGCCGAATCAATTTGCAGGGCACTTCGAAACGTCATTTGATTGTGAGTTAATAGGTAGGAAGATACACAGTATGGCTCAATAACCATTTCATTAACGTCTAGTTTAAAGTTTATTTCTGATATCATCATTATGAAGGAGAAAATGACCCAAAGGACACAGCACTGAAAAAAAGTAAAACTCACTCACTAAGTATGCAGGCATCTAAAAGCCACTTGCCTCTCCTGGGCTCCATTCCTTACGAAATGTGCACAATACTCATTTGGCACAGCCAGGCCCACTACGGAATCAAAGGGAAAGTTTCAATTGGGATAATATTGGCATGCAAAGCATGGGAGTGGGGACAAAGTCACATTGATATTTCCATTACTGAACACAATAAACAGTGTTCACCATGAACTGCTTTAAGACCCCTGAAGCAGAAATACTGGAGATGCTTGAGTACCACCATGTCAGTAATTTCTCATAAATATATTTGAATGATGTGCTGTTCACCACTCATTTTCCAGGCTGGGGTCCATTTGCTTAGATTGTGTTTTACATGGTTATGGGTGAGATACTTAAACACTGATTTTCATCTTTCCCTCTCTGATAAAAATTGATCCTGTTTATAATCTCCTTAGCTGCAATTCCCTTTTTGTGTTGGCTCTGCACTGTTTCAAATGCAGAAACTCCAGGGGAGAAGGAATAGCAGGAAGAGCAAATCATAAAGCCTTAACAAGACATATGGACCTCAAGTTTCTAATTAGACTCTAACACTAGCCTCAAAATTTCTACAGCGCTCATGGGCATAAGTTCAGATTATTTGACCTTTTAGCTACACTCTCTCCATCTGAACCCAGAGAGTGGTAGTCCCAGGTTAAAATTTAAAAAAAAAAAAAGGTTTGCTGAGGTAAACTTGGAATTTATAGAGGACTCTGGATTTAAGTCCAATCAAGTGATAACTACATAGCAACACTTTTCTGAGATATAAATTATATATAATTAAAGGCTATGAAACACTAGGACATGAATTGGAATATAGAGATAGAGTGATCAGACTACTTAAGAATCTGATGGATGTTCCATTCATTCGGTCATTCTGATAAGGAAACTTATTCCAGAGATACACACCAATAATAAACCAGTTCATGAAGGAAAGATAAAAAGGGAAAGCTAGGGTTATAGTAGAATTTTTTCACTAAACAGAAGAGAGAGAGAGAAGAGGAAGGGAAAGGGGGAGCCAACATGAGATGGTTATACTTGAGCATTCAAGGCAGAATGCTAATCTGTCAAGGAATAAAACAGAAGAGGCCAGAATCAGAGGGAGCAGACTGAGCAGAAGTAGGGAGGGGGCAACGGGCACATGTGCCTGGGAAACCTCATTTGATCTGCGCTAAGTGGAGCCAAGTTGAAGTTCAGCATAACTTGGGAAAAACAGAACCCTGAGGGTCTTGTGAGTCAGGTTAAGGAGTGTGTACACTTTCTTCTTAGTTAGTTGTTTGCAATTCTGGCTGCACATTACACTTGAGAAGCTTCCAAAATATACTCAGACCCCATCCTCAGAGATTCATTTGATTTAAGGAAGGTCCAAAGTGGCAATTTTTAATGCTATCCAGTTACAGCTGGGGCCGAACACTACATTACACGGATGGAGTTATGCCGAGAATATTTAAGCAGAGAAATGTCAAAGTCAGCTCTGTGTTTTAAAAAGATAAGTCTAGCAGATGTGTGGAGAATTGATGGGAAGAAGTAGAAACCAGGTAGGAGACTAACATAGTCTATTAGAGAGCAGGGGTGTTCAAACTGTGGTTCACCAAAACTCCTCTAGGGTTTTACATAATTTTTGCAAGGGTTATAACATATTTGTTTTCAATTTGTTTTTTAAAACATTTGTTTAATTAATGTTAAAAAGGAACATTGACCCAAAATCCAATGTGATATAAATCAAATTTTAACACATCAGCAATGGTTTATTTTATGTTTCCAATTTCATTTAATATTCTTTTGAGATCTTTAATTGGCAAATAGTCTGGAATTACATAGCAAGCTATTTAAAATGGGTGGGGGAGTCACAAGGCTTATAGGAGTGTTTAAAAGTAGCATATAACATTGACTATTAAAGATGAATGGCCACCCACAGCCCCAGATTTCAAACACTTATTTTCTTCAAAATCATTCTTACATATTGTCTTCTTTTTTTGTATGTGGCAAAATAAATATAAGAAAAACTTTACCTTGCTAACCATTTATAAGTGTACTATTTAGCAATGTTGAGTATATTCTCATTGTTACACAAGCAATCTTCAGACGTTTTCATTTTGGAATTTAAACTCTATTCCCATTAAACAAGAACTCGCTATTCCTCCTACTTCCATCCCCTGGAAACCACCATTCTTTCTGTTTCTATGAGTTTGACTACTCTAGGTAACTCACAAGCAGGATCATATACAGTAGTATTTGTCTTCTGGTGACTGATTAGCTTACTTCACTTAACAATGTCTTCAAAGTGTGTCCAAATTGTATCAGAGTGTAAAAGTTTCTTTCCTTTTTAAGGCTGAATAATAATTCAATACATACAATTCCACTGTATGTAGAAACCACATTTTATTTGCCTGTCTGTCGATGGACATTTTGGATTGTTTCCACCCTTGGCTATTGTGAATAATGCTATGGGTGTGCGAGTGTCTCTTCCAGACCCTGCTTTCAATGACTTTGGATACACACCCTGAAGTGGGATTGCTGGATCCTATAGTAGCTCTAGTTTTAATTTTTAAGGAATACATTTGTTCTGATAAGTAAAAGCCTTACATTGGAAAATAAATTTATTGCTTAAAAAATCAGCTTTATCTATTTATAAAATAGAGTCCCACATAAAAATTTATTTAGAAAAGTTGGGAGGTGAGAAGGATACGCTGAGAGAGAGAGAGAGAGAGAAGCGGAGGGGGAACCACACAACAGGACAGAGATGACAGGAATGGCGGGCAGGAGCAGCAATAGCTCAGAGAGGTTAAGAAGGTGATTGTGTTAAGGTCTCTGGAATCTCCTCATCTACACTTCAATGACTATAGTCCTGTGGGGGATCCTAGGATGTATGAAAATAATACAAAACTCTTCGCATTCCAGCATCTTGAAGACCATGACTGTCCCTCTGGCTAGAGGGTAAGCTTCTATAAAGATTATAGAGAAGGGCAAAACTGCGGTGTTTTCCCCGCCTCTTCTCCGCAGGCACGCTCCTTTTAAGTCACAGGGTAAACACAGTGTACGGAGAATGCACTACGTTGCCTTGGGCTTTGTCTTCTCCTCTAGTGTACCAAAATTTACAGCACCACAGTAAATTCCACATTGTGCTTTGAAAAGTTGACTTAAAGTTTACATATCAGTAGAGAAGGTTTCTATCAGAAGTAATGAAGAACTAACAGCAGTACTCTCAAGCAATTAATTGGGGCCTCAGAAAGAACAAAGGCAACAAAAGGAAGTCATTATACAAATATAAGGCCAGTAATTGCCCACCCACCTTTAGTAGCCTTGGCAAAAAAATGGAAGGGAGCAGCTGACTTGACAGGTTTCTGCCAGGATGAGTTATGTGAACACTCTATAATTAATGACAGTCTTCTGCACATTTTTTCATCAACAGGCTCACTGACTGTCATAATGTGGCTGGGGGGAGGGGGTGTAGGAAGAATGGCTCAAGAATTACACCCTGGTCACAGCGCAAAAGACTTAACTGGTATGGTAGAGGCTAGGGACCTGAGGTGCAGGGTGAAGCGCAGGTTCAGGGAATTTGAAAAATATCCCATCTGGAGTAGATACAATCTGGGGTAGGTAGAAAGCAGCATGAAGCCAGAGTAAAACAGGGCTCAAATCAAAATGATTCACCCAAAAATCTTTTTGGTGCATCACGTGCTATGTTCATGGAATAATCCTGGTTGCCAGGAGAGCTTTGATGAATAGAACAAACATGGTCCAAACCCTCAGGGAGTTTCTAGAGGATGTGATGGGCAAGTGATCAATAATTTCAATAAAGGGGGTCAATATAAAAATAGATGTTGCCACAGAGTACTGTGGCATGCTTAGGATAAGCTTCTACTAGAGCTCTGAGGAAGGGTCTCCAGAAAACAGGGCATCTAAGGAGAGCCAGAAACATGAGGAGAAGCCAACCAAGTGAAGAGGAGTGGGTTTCAGCCAGAGGAAGCAGCACATACAAAAGCCCTGTGGCAGGAGAAATTTTGGCATGGTGAAGAAAGGACAGCAGTGCAGTAAGACAAACATGAAGTGAGTCAGACGATGAGGCTGGTAAGGCCTTCACATTGAATGAACACCAAGCCACCTGCAGGGCTTGTGAAAGCACAGACAGACACAACTGTGCCTGCCCCCAGAGTTTATGATGTTTTAGCTCTGGAGAATTTATTTGCATTTCAGCAAAGCCCTCAGGTGATGCTGATGCAGCTGATCTAGGGACCCAATACTAGGAATCACTAATTTAAAAAAACACAATGCATTTGGAAATTGAAGGTGCTAAAGCACATGCCCCCTCAAAAGTGACCTTTATAGTAAGCAAGATAGTGGCAGCCTGGAACAGGGGTGAACAGGGATAGAGACAGTGGAATTGACAATTCTCAATGACTAACTGCTAGTCGAGGGCAGTGAGGCATTCACAGAGTGCCGGGTCAGAAGGATTGTGTTACTCCCTGAGGCAAGGACAAAGGGAGAAGCTGATCTGGGACAGAATTTAGGTCCTGAGAGTGGTGCTTCTGAGTCATATAAGTAAACAGTAATAATCAAGTAGATGTTATTTCAAATGTATGTATCAAATGTATGGAAAGTAGGTAATCAAATGTACGCTTTTTAGGAGCTAAACTAGGCCCTAGATGCAGGCTAAGGACCGAGGAAAGTAGGACAAAGCTTGAAGATAGAAATTGAATCTGTAGAAATGGCCCAAAGAGGAGAATGTGTAGAAAAGAAAAGAAGAAACCCTAAGAAAAAAAAATACTGTAAGGAAAAAAATAAAGAAAACAAACAAACAAAAAAAAACTGTGAAAATTTCGGGAGTGGGCAAAGAGAAAAAAAAAGACCAGAGAGACAATCAGAAGTGCCCAGGAAATGTAGCAAATAGAAGAGAGAGTTTCCAGGAGAGTGTGCTCCACACATGCAGAGATGACAAAGAGAAGGTCACCAGTGCACATCCGCTCTAGAAAGGAGGAGGTGTTGTGAGCTTAGGGAGGGTGCTTTCATTGAATAAGAGCAGTACAGAGATTTAGTACCAGGCTGATGGATCCATTTCCTGTGCAGTGAAAAATTCTATCGTGAAAAGAAAATTCTGCTGCTAATTCTCTAGTTTAAGCATTTTAATTCTATGAACAGGGATATTTGAAAATCATGTCTATGGGAAAGCAAATGCAGGGGCTGGCCAGTGAAACTGGCATTGCACGTATATTGGTCTGAAAGGAAGTGACTGTAACAGAGTTCAAAACCCCAGAACAAGAGTTCTCACACAGAGGAGACCCTGAGCCACCCCAGGGCAACTGTGGCGGCCTTTTTCTGGAGGAGCTCAGCAGACTAACCTGACAACTAAGTTTCTGCTCACTTCTTCCTCTGGGTACATCTAGTTTCTGCTCTTCTTTTCTCACCTCACCTCACCGTGCCCTCATCCTTACCCACCCCTCCCCAGTAGTCTCAGCCCTCTGGGGCAAAGCAAACGTGAGTGCTAAATGTAAGTACCATTTGGGGGTGAGATAAGTAAAGCATAGGACAGACATGCCTGTGGAATAAAACATCACAGTAACATGGGGGCATGTATATGATCAAGAGAAATTATAAAATTAACTCCAAAATACAGATAATAATGCCACAAACAGAGGTTCGCTGAATATCATTCAGTACAGAACCGTGCTGAAACAAAATTAAACCCAGGGGAAGAAAGCACCATGTAACCTGGAACCATAAATATTTTATAGCATACATCCAGCAGCACTTTGAAATGTCTGAAATTCACATTACTTTCATCTCATAACCTAAGTTCACTTTGATTTTAGTTCAAAAATTCAAATGTGACTTTAAATGTTTTATGGATATATTTTTATTTTTATTTTTTGTTTTTGTTTTCCTTGAAGAACTTGAATTTCTTTCAATTATAGTTGGCATTCGGTGTTATTTTATATTGGTTTCAGGTGTACATCACACTGTTAGACGGTTAGATAATTTAAAAAATTATCCCCTTGATAATTCACTTACCCACCCATCACCATGCATAGTTATTACAATATTATTGTCTATATCCCCTGTGCTGAACTTTACATCCCAATGACTGTTTTGTAACTACCAATTTGTACTTCTTACTCCCTTCACCTTCTTCATGTAGCCTCACAGTTTGTCTTCTGCATCTATGAGTCGGTTTCTGTTTTGTTTGTTAATTTTGTTCTTTAAATTCCACATATTAAGTGAGAGCATGTTATTTCTCTTACCCTGCATGACTTCATTCACTTAGCATAATACTCTCTAGGTCCATCTATGTTGTCACAAATGGTAAGATTGTTTTTTTGTGTAGTATTCCATTGTGTAAATGTACCACAGCTTTTTTATCCACTCATCTATTGATAGGCACCAGCACTGTGTCCACATCTTGGCTGTTGTAAATGATGTTGCAATGAACATAGGGGTGCATATATTCTTTTGAATTAGCATTTTGGGTTTCTTCAGATATGTTCCCAGAAGTGGAATCACTAGGGCATAAAGCAGTTCCATTTTTAATTTTTTGAGGAAACTCCATATTGTTTTCTATAGTGGCTGCACCAATTTTCATTCCCACCAACAGTGTACCAGGGTTCTCTGCATCCTCATTTCCGCATCCTCACCAGCACTTGTTGTTTGTTGATGTATTGATGATAGCGATTCTGACAGGTGTGCAGTGATATCCCATCTTGGTTTTAATTTGCATTTCTCTGATGATTAGTGATGTTGACAATCTTTTCATATGTCTGTCGGCCACCTGTATGTCCTCTTTGGAGAAGTGTTTATTCAGGTCTTTTGCCCATTTTTTAACTGGAATGTTTGTTTTTGTCTTGTTTTTTTGGTATTGAGTTATATGAGTTCTTTGTAAATTTGGATATTAACTTCTTATCAGATGTATCATTTGGCAATATCTTCTGCCATTCAGTAGGTTGCCTTGTCACTTTTTTGATGTTTTCTTTGCTATGCAAAAAACTTTTAGTTTGATGTGGTCTCATTTGTTTATTTTTTTTCTTTTGTTTCCCTTGCTGAAGGAGATATAAATATTAGAAAAAAGTTTGCTAAGAGAAATGTAAGAGATTTTACTGCCTATGTTTTCTTTTAGGAGTTTTATGGTTTCAAGTCTTACATTTAAGTCTTTAATCCATTTTAATTTATTCTTGTATATGATATAAGAAGGTGATCTAGTTTCATTTCTTTTGCCTGTATCTGTCCAATTTTCCCAATATCATTTATTGAATAAACTGTCTTCACCCCATTATATGTTCTTGCCTCCTCTGTCATATATTAATTGACTATAAAGGTGTGGGTTTATTTCCGGGCTCTCTGTTCTGTTCCATTGATCTATGTGTCTGTTTTAATGCCAGTACCATACTTGTGGATGCTTGTTAAATGAACTAACGAAGTGTAAATGTGATTCACAGGTTTAGGCTGATGATGTTTGATTTTTAAACTTAGAGAAATCTAGAAAATTTCATTTTAAGCAAATCCTGCTGGCTTTTACCTTACTAAATCATTTATCTGCTTTGTCAGTTACTAATGATATTTATTTTGACGTTGTTTGCCTTTTGAGAAAGCCCAGAATCTTGTCCTGCTGCCGGCTAAGTTGTCTGACACAAAGTAAATCATTTGTCTATCGTTCCTAGTGAGTAAAATCACTCAGTTTGATTGGATTATCTCTAAGATCCTCATTAGCCTAAGAATTCTGTGAGCATGAAATATCATACTGATGACTCCAGTATAATGGCTTATGACCAATAGAGTCATGAGGTTGACAAAAGCTTAGACATTGTCAATTCAGCCGACTTGTTTTACTGTCCAGTAAAAAGGGGCCCTGAAAGGTTTAGTACCCTGCCTACTGTCAATTAGCTTTCTAGGACCAGATCCAGAGTCAAATCTAGGACCCGCATTGTGTCCACTGCAGTGTGTGGCCCTGACAGACACGTGAGGATGACACCCACTGGGGACTGAACACAGAAACACAGTGGTGAGTCAGGTTTGCAGAAAGGGACAGTACAGTTGCCAATGGGATGCATTTCCTGGAAGAAAGATCTTTTGACTGCATTCTAAAGAACTTGAAATGTATAGAATGGCTGAGAGGAAGTAAATAATTAATTAAGAAATTAGAAAACAAGAGGGATTGTGGATGGGTATATTATTGCATTCTTAAAACTAATGTTTTTGTGTTTAACGTGCCTTCAGAACCTCTTCAAACCTCTGGTTACAACACCCTGCTAACTTCTTGTTCTCAAAGTGCCCAAATTTCAGGACTGCAGTTATAGCTATGTGTTTCTCATTCTTGGCAATGGAGGTATTTCATTTCAGTTGAAAATTTATATATAAGATTTCCATGGTAGAAAATAAAGTTAATGCAATTACCACTTCAATTAGTATCAGTGTTTCCAAGTTGGTGTAGAAAATGTATGTGTGTTCATGTTTCAGGTTTGCTACTTGATTTATCAACAAACACTGAAGACGAAGAAATCATTCATAATTTCTGAGGTCAAACTAGTAAATATCTAACAGGCGTAATTTCCTCCTGTGCTCTGGTATTTTGTTTACACAATCTTTTATAAACAGAATTCCCTTAAAAGCTTTAATGAAAAAAGTAAATCAATGTGCATGGGATCCACGTTCCTACTCAGCTGGTAGGAATGTCATTTCCGTGGTAGTTCTAAGGTTCTCCTTGAAATAAAATTTTAATGTGGATGTGGTAGCAGACCCAGGGGACACAAAGGGACTAGGAGAGTTTGAGTATATTGGGTCCATATTATGAATCATTCTGAACAAATGTGAAAATGTATCCTGAGGAGAAATAAGATTATAGATAGTCACAGGATATAGAGGTTCAGAGGGAGGTAAGAACAAAATAGACAAGATTAGGAAATTAAATTCAATCTTCTAAAAGAAAACAATGAACAGCACAAATGTTGCGGGGTAAGGGGAAATAGGACTTTTAAGAGATTTTTAACCCAAGAAGAGTTTTATAGTTTCACCCACAGGCTGGTGAAAATCATTTGATGTGTCAGGACACAAAGTTGAAATGCTCAAATTGTCTCTCTTCTCTTGTTAAAACAGCCCTAAAATATATGAGGGGGGACTCAGAAAGAAATCAAATGATCTTTTAGAGGACAGGCCCCTTGTAGTACAGACTTCCCCTGCCAGGTGAGGGTTCTAGAAACCCATCTGTATCAGTGTACCTACCAGTTGGAGTTGTTGTGAGAGGCTGCATTCAGCTTCGATGAATTATTTTTGAAGACTCTTTCAACACATTTGCCCATTTCATGATGGGTGATTTACGAGCGCGCCTGCCCAAACCACGCTGAGTGTTCAGCAGTTTTTGCCTAAAAACAGCATGCCCCCCATGCCCCACCGTCCCTATTCACCCGATCTCCCCCAAGGAATGAAAAAAGTCATCAAAGGGAAATGCTTTGCAATTGTAGGAGAAGTGAAACAAAAAATGGCAGAACACTAAAAAGCATCAAAATCAACAAGTTCAGAAACTGTTTTGAGCAGTGGAGAAAATGTCTTGATAGGTGTATTGCATAAATGGGGAATACTTTGAAGGTGACCAAAGTTTAAACATGTGAGAATAAACACAATTTTTATAAATAAATTTGGTTTTGGGGGGTCTCTGCTCATACGTAGGGCTGGTTTTATAATCCCCATTTAATAGATGGAAAAATTGAAGATGAGAAAGTTGCAACCTCCACGTATGCAACAAGAAAAAAATATCAAAATGCAAACTAGCTAGATGCAATAATAGAATTGTGAATGATTCTTATACTTTTCTATATGCAGTCTTTAAAGTTTTTTAAAATACTAATTTTCTCACTGTCATGGTCTTGGATGGCTCCGTGGAAGGTAACATTTGATACAAACCTTGGAAGACAGATAGGACTTACACAGGTTGAGAGTGGAAACAGAGGGAAGAGGGATGCATTCCAGGCAGGGAAGAGTGAAGCAAGCTGGGTAAGAGTTGGGGCCTTGTGAAAGGAAGTTGAGATAGACCCCAAACAGGTAGAAGCCAGTTCGGAACTGTTACTGCATGCTTGGTTATGAAGTTTGGAGTTTGACAGACAAGGGCAAATTTTTGAAGGTATTCTGTTTGGTAAGGCAGTGCTATGGTCAAAGGAATGCTTTAGGACTTAACCTGCCAGTTAATACACAAAGAATACAGAGTACAGACAGGAAGGATAATTACTAAGTCATTGAAATACTTTAGGACTGAGATAATGGGACTATAGTTAGCACACTGGCAATGGAAATGAGGAGGAAAGAACAGGCAGAAAAAGCCCCCTCCCTCCTCACCTCGCCTGCATCTCTTGCTCCAACCACACCGTTTCAGCCACTCTGGCTTCCTCCCTGTCCCTGGAAGGACCCAAAGGCCTTCTTGTCCCAGGGTCCTACGATCCTGCTCCCTACACCCTTCTCTTTCTAAAACCTATGTTCTTAGTTTATCCTTTGGTTCTCAGCTTAAATATTTCTTTCAGGATGTTGCCCTGCCCTTTTCCGCCAGTCTAGACTAGACCTTCCTATTTTAGTCCCAGATAGCGTCTGGAACTTTTTCTTCAACATACCTCTCATAATCAATAGCTATAAATGAACGTTTATTGTGTGTTTGTAATGTCAGTTATTGTGTTACATTCCTTACAAGTAATCCCATGAAGCAGGTGTTAGTATCATCCCATTTTCCAAGTGAGGGAAACTGAGGGTCAGAGAGGCAGTTGCCTGTGCAGTGTGGGGGTGGTTGCTCTCACCCAGCGGATGTCCTAGATCATACTGTGGGCGGGGGGGGGCGGGGGGGAGTGATATAGTGATTATTAGCATGACAATAGAATATAGAATCAAACTTATTGGGTTATTTCTTGGTTCTGCTACTCACTCACGGTGAAACCCCTAAGTAAATTGTTTAATTTCTCTAGATCTCAATTTTCCCACCTGTAAAATGGGATAATATTATTGCCTCTCACAGAGTTCTTAGGAGGATTAAACGGGTTAAAGACTTTGAACAAGACTGACACATGGTAACTATTATTAGTTATGTGATAATTTGTTTAAAAACTGCCTCCCTATCAATTCTGTAGCGGCAGTACCTGTCCCTAAGAGGTGGAGCTTGTGTGTGCCACTGTACTGCCAAGTGCCTAGAGTAGTGCCTGGTCACAGTGGGTGCTTGGTAGATATTTAAACAAATAAATGAACAAATGAAAAGCTGAGTTTAGAGAGCTTACCCCCCCCCAATACCACCGCCACGCACAGAGTGCTTTGAAATTTATGAGATATATTACATCATTATTTTGTGTATTTCTAACCATAAACTACTCAAAGAAGGCTGAGAAGGACTATTATTATTTTACCTTTGAGAATGTTGAGTGTCAGACAGTTGCTTTCTCTAGGTCACATGGCTCATAGGCCTTAAAGACAACGGGCGGGGTGGGGGGGGCGGGGGTAGTTACTGCACATGGGGTTAAACCAATCACACAGAGAACGCTGCTCTGAGTTGCCCCAGCTGGAAGCCCCGGCCTTGCTGTGGCTCCTGAAAACCTCTCTAAGTGCTGCCTCAGCTTTGTTCTGTATCCTCCTCTGAGGTACCTGCTGGTCCCTCCTTATCCAAGCACCCTTTCTAACCCGGCTGCTTACCCCAAATCTGAGGACAGCATCACAGACTAAGCCTGACACCAATCTAAAGGGCTTTAATTGCATGGTAACGAGGTACAAGACTGATTATTTCTTGTTTGGATATAAGAAAAGAGAAATTGAATGAATTAACTGGGTTATAAGCCTGATTAACCAAAAGAATGGTTGTCACCATAAAACAAATAGTCAATGGAGGAGACGTCTGTTTGAGAAAACAGAGTCAATTCAACTTTAGTCATGTCAAGTTTGAGACACCGATAAGGACTCTTAAGGGAACAGTGGAGAGCTGGCAACTGGAAGCGGGAAAGAACTGTAGGAGTCATGTGTGCAAAAGGAACAGTGAAAACCAAAGAACCCAAATCCTGCCCGATACCACCCAGTGCAGGACTCTCCAAACTGTCCATGGTGTGTCGGCGCTCTGCAAAGGGGCCTGCTGGCCTTGGGGCCTCAGGCCCTGCTTCAAACAGCATAGAACCGCATTTGTCGGATTAATATTGAATTTCAGCATCAGAGTTTGATAAAAAATTGCAGCTACAAGAAAAGTTTGAAACACTGATTTAGTAGGTATTCTTTCTCCCTGTTCTGCTACCAATGCCTCTTCAGCGTCTCTGCCCCTACATGGATAGATAGATGGCAGGGAAACATGGTTAATTTGAATTTAGTTCTGATAGTGAAGGAGCACTCAGCACCAGGGACTCTCACTGAATAATACTCAGGTGACTCATGTGTGATTTAGAAAACATTTTGATGTCCTAGTCTGTTTCCAGTTCAATGAATCTGTTACAGGTTCTAACTGGTTCACTAGGGTTTAATTTTTTAAAAACTTAGTTTTAGTTTCATTTCTCTAATGAGTAGAAAATAATAATGTTTGGGTTTGATTTAAGGTTCAGCAAGCTCATGTATTTCACTCCAGGTTTTCTCTCCTGGTTTCTTCTGCACCAACTACTCTTTGGGAAAATTGCCCCATAGATATCTCCAAATCAATCCTGCTGGACTAATTCAAGGCCTCCACACAAAATGACATGACATGTCATCCATGGTGTTGTGGCATTACCCCCAGCTAGCCCTTTCCTTGAGGTCTGCACAAGTTGGGAATCTCAGGGAGAACACCTGCCCAGGAGCTCTCCTGAGAGAAGGTCCCAGATCACAGGACACCCAAAGGACACTAGCACTGCAGGGATGAGAAATTACATCAGACACAGCTGCCACTTCAGAGCCTCAAGTTTCGTGTGGATTAGCACCTACTTGTTATTTCTGTCTGGGCCCAGTTCCCAGCTGTTAACTCACCGCAGGCCCTGTCCTCAAGGGACTTGAACAACAACAAAGGGAGGGCAAATTTAAACTGCCAGTGAGCACTCCAGCCAGCTCTCCCTTAATCAAGCCACAGAGTATTAAAAAACATAACAAAACAATGTATCCAGTGTATCTACTTCTTTTTATACCTTGATTGCTTGATACCCAACTCATGAAGATCTCAATTTTTTTAATGTTTATCATTATTGTCTTAGATTTTTTAAAGCAAATGCAAAATTCATTTTTGCAGCTGTAAAATGTCTGTGCTACAATGTGTGACTACAGACAATTCCACTGTGGAAAATGTGTGATGTTGCCTAGAGTTAATTTTTCTATTTTAAACATACTCACGGAGACAGTATATCATTTATCCAGTGTGATTCATTTGACCTCTCTATAAGTAATTTGCATAATATTTTGAATTTGGGGGTTCTTAGAAAAATTCAAACAGCTTTCCATTTTCAAACCTATACCAAAATCTCTATCAGGAGCATAGAGAACGGAGGTTGCCACAAAGGATGCTGTGCATTATCACAAGGAATGTGAAATACAGGAGAGGAGGTAGCACCTGAAGTCAGACAGCCTTGGGTCCAAATCCCAACTCTCCACCTACTTGGTAGGTGAACTTGGGTGAGGCACCTAGTTTCTCTGAACCTACTTCCTCTTCTGCTAAAAAGATTATCACGAGGGTTTAAAAAGATACTGTACCAACAGATGTGGGGCACAGAATATGCTCAGTACACATTCGTTCACTTTCCCACCCTTCTCAGATAAGTTAGGGGTCATTTGTTCATGTTCCTCCAGATGTATTAACAGCAAAAGATAAAACCTTAAAATGACTCACCCTACAAAGTGAGACTTGAGTTTATCCCAGGATACCACTGAGGGAAATGCAAAATAGTGGAAAACATTTCTGTGTAAGCTTCTATTGCTAGCAACGTTCACTCGGGCAATATAAGAGACCTTGCAAAAAAAGCAAAGGGGACCTGGAATCAAAGAGACTTAAATTTGAACACCAGTTATGCCATAGCTGATTAAATGTCAGACCTGAGCAAGTGATTTAACATTTCTGAGCATTTGTCCCTCATCCATGAGGTAAAAATTATAATGAAGTCTCCTACATACAGTTGTGGGAAAGATGGAACAAAACAATGTAATCAATTATTGTAGCTGGTTCATGGCAAGCATTCCACAAGCGATCATTATTACTGTAACTATGTTACATCACAGTCACCAATGGTGAAATCCAAGATTATAAAAGCAATTCATAACTGCTATGTCTCCTTTGTAAAACAATGAAATAAAATACTATTAATACCATCTTACTGACTGCCTCATTGAGGTTTAAAAACTTGAGTTAGCTAGATTATTTACATACTTTGAGGGTTATTTCATCCTATCTCTATTCAAAGCCAAAGCTTCTGAAGTACCGAGAAAGGAAAGCTGAAATTCCTTGTCTTCACTCATGACGGCTCTGATCTTTCAGTTATCTGGCGATGTTTTCCCTGAAATACACAGAAAATACTAAAATCAATTTATACTATGTCATCTCATGAATTTTGCCTTTGAAACTAGTTTAAAGTCTGACCGTATAGCTTTAAATATCCATTTATGGAGTTATAATAGAATTTCCCAGGAGGAAATTTTTCTGTCCCGTCAGGAGCTTCATCACTAGACTGATGCTGAAACTCAAAACCTCTCGTCTTTTTTTAAGGGGTTTTTACATTTGTTCTCTTAAGTGCATCAGAAAAATATCTCATTTTGATTTATTTCACTTTGATAATAACATTCTGTCACGAGCATATGATACAGTCTTTCCTGTAAGTCAGCCAGGCAACTGCTCAGCTAGCCTCCTGCTGAGCAGCCCGACACCAAGGAATAGACAAGAGTCACACACAGTTAACTAGGCTCTTCACTCAGCTTTTATTGAATGCAAGTTCACTCAAAGTAGAACATCAACATGCATTAATATCCTACTCATACTCTAACAATCTAAGAGAAACATAACACACACAGAGCAATCAATGTGAAAGAATGACCCTGAGTCACAGAGTCTCAGTCTATGGGTCCAGGAGACAACACAGCTGGCAAGGGAGTTGCCGGTGTCTTGCGATGAAGGATCTCCAGAGCCAGGTGGGCAGCAGGGCAGACGAAGTCCTCGGTCCAGCAGGGCAGAGCCTCCGGTGGCCGATGCCAAGGGAGATAAGCATGGCGTGGAGCAGCACTGTGGTGTGTGGAGCTTGGCTGTCTCAGCCGTGGTCTGGAGCCTGCCTCAGTTATACCTTGAAAGTGGGGTGCTCCACCCTTCTGGGTCTTTTTGATAAATGTCTTGGCACCCTGATGCCAGGTGTGGGATTTTCCCAAGAGCCTGTAGGTGGTCCTGCTCTGCAGACACAGCTGTTCTGGTCATGTGTGCAAATATCTTAGGAGTGTCTCCTTGCCAATTGTGTCTAGAGTGACGTAAGTAGTTTCCCTCTTTTTTTTTTTTAAGTAGTTTCCCTCTTGAACCCTAGTGTCATGGCTGATTGACAGTCATCTTGGTTGACATGAATGACTCCATTTTGTTTTATATACTTTATGATATCTTGACTGGACCAATATAATTTTATTGGTCCTGCTCTCCACATATTCTCCAGGAAACAACTAAGTCCCTGAATATTCAGATACCTCCTCAACTTTGTCCCTGAAAACCTTTTGTTAACTTTCTCTTCTCAGGGTGGCCATTTGATTTAAGGTTGAAGGTGGAAAATAACAGACCTGCAGCTGTTGATTATGCTGCTCTATCTCCACTTATATTTTATGAGCCATTTCAACCCTGATTATGCTAATTTGATAACATTGTATTTGAATTAGTTGTTGCTTCTCAAAGACCAAGAATTATGTTATGAAAATACTTCTGAGTACAATCAAGTATTCTGATCTTGTATTTTAGTCACTGATTTTCCAAAGAAAAGCCAAGAATAGAAACTTTAATAGAGTAAGAAAAGTTAAACTTGAAATCAGAAACTGCTGAAAAGGACAGCTGTAACTGCGTGGAAGCAGCCAGTGTGGACTTTCTGGCCGATGTCCACAAGCACAAATTAACCCTTTAACTAGTTTTAGTCAAGAAAACAGCTTAACCCTAAATTAACCATCTAGGATCTTGCTCCATATTTTTAACAATTAAAAAATACATGTATGTCCATGCCTACAATGTGAGTTTAGAGCTAAGTTATCCTGTGACTCACACAGCCACCCTCTTCCCACCCTTCGCCTGGCACCCACCACTGTAAGCCCCTCCTCTCTTGGATTCCGTGCCAGTAATTAACTGAGAAGAGGATAGAACATGAGCAGTCAAGAGCACTTGGCTTTCCTGTGAATACTAGAATCTATTCCCAATTGATTTTGTCAATAAATATTACTTGAAAAGGAAACCTGACTTCTGCCAATGAAAGTGCATTTAACTTAACATTTCATTTCTTATAACCCTGAACACAAATCAGAGAATACATGTGGTCAAATACTGGAGAAGGTAGATTTGCCATCATTTCTGAGATGAGAGAACGAGGTTTGATGATTGTGATCTAGCAATATTCTCAGTGAATTACAGTCTAAAACCATAGAGAAAACATGAGTTCCTTTAAGTGCCCAGTTCAGGGTATGATTCATATGAACTGAAGAACCATTATCATGAGATGCAACTGCAGAAAAGACCCTGTAGGAACACATAGAATAGACTCCACTGTGGGAGACCATCTGCCAGCTTATCTATTAAGAAACACTATATGGTCTTCTGTGATTTGGGGAAAAGAAATCATGCTTCAGAAAGGGAGATGCTCAAATGGCTAAGTCTTTTAAAGAATTCTAATTAGGTTATCCAGATAGAATATGTCTGATTGTGTATACTTTTTAAAAAAGATTTATTTTTTTTTAATTTTTTTTAGACAGAAAGGAGGAGAGGGAGAAAGAGAAGGAGAGAAACATCAATATGAGATTGCCTCTCATGCTCCCCTTCCTGGGGACCTGGCCCTCAACCCAGGCATGTACCCTGACTAAGAATTGAACTGGCGACCCTTTGGTTCACAGGCCAGCACTCAATCCACTCAGCCATGCCTTCTGGGGCTGATTGTATATACTTTTTACTCATTACATTTATATCTAAGAAAACACACTCATTTTTAAATTGCTCATGGCCTTACACATATGGACTACTTACTTTCACTATAAGATTTCTGTCTACCTAAGTACCTTCTTCTGACATTATCTCAGCAATACAATATTTACTTGTTTACTAAGGTAAATTTAATTAATTGCATTGTATGTATGCAATGAATATTTTCATTCAAATCACTCCTTTTCTCTAATGCTTTAAATGATTCCTAATTATATACATTGTAACTCCAAATTCCTTATTCCAAGGCCCAGCTAGCTTTCCAAACTTCTATTCTTTGACTCCCTTTCTGCATTATTTAGTACCAGCCATACTGAGTTCCTCACCATTCTCTATAGATGCTCCTAAATTTTCCTACATTTTCACATTTGTTCACACCACTTTCTTTCTATGATTTTTTTCTTTGTTACAAATAGTGGGTTCTGTGGTACATGAACTAAAAACACTTCTGTAGGAAAAATTAACAATGTCAGAAGGGACAATCTCTCCTGGAAGAAAGAATGGTGAAGGACAAATTCTTTGTTAAAAGTCTGAGGGACTAGGTCTAGTTTAAGGTCAAGATCCTATCTGTAGGGTCTAATTTGGTTGAGGTGAGGATGGGAGGTTTGGGAAGCATAAGAGATATTGAAATCACATTGGGACCCTATCACGAATCAGAAAGGTCTAGAACAACATAAATGGGATCCTGTTCTGAGGAATAGGGCTACAAATATTATAAAATCACAGTCATCTTTGTACTTTGATGTAACATTTATTGATTATTTGCTATGTGGAAAGCTTTGTGCCAGTCACTGATAGATACACAAAGATCAATAAGACAAACTCTGGCCTCAAAGAAATATACAATGAACACAAATACTTCAAGAAGTGAATATAAGGCCAAGGAGGAGAAATGGTGAGGTTGGGCTTGTGGAAACAGCCAATAGTTCTGACTCTCCAGTGCTAAGGGAAGATCTCACCCTATCCACATGCCCACCATACTGCTTCTCTCCTGCTCTTGCCTGCAAGTGTGAGTGACCACAAAGTCCATTTCCCTGCAGTTGCTTTAACAGACTGCCCACTACCACTGAACCACTTGTGTTCTTATAAGAACCATGACAAGCAATGTGTTGTCAAGGGATGGCCTGAGTGCATTTCAGTTTCCTCCCTTACCCACAATTCCCATCAATACTCTCCTAGAAGTTAAAATATGTATTTGAACACAAAATCAGTTCCAAAATAAGTGTTCTAGCACCCCCTTCGAACAAAATTACCACCCCCGAGGTCCCTTGTAAAGCCATCACTAATGTCAAGAGAGACTGATCCCTTCTAAATTCTTTGCTATACTTTGTCACCTGAACCCAAAGTGGCTTAGGGTGGGTCAGAAATATCACAAATTCTCTGTTGAAAACAGTTGTGTCAGCTTCTTGTCCTTATATTATGGGTTTCAAATTCCAGTTTACAGTAAATCCAAGGAAGTGACAGGATAATGAGCATCATACCATCCCCTCCCGTCCTTCCTTTCTATCTCCATCTTCCCCAACACAAAACAAAAGCTATCAGTATACTTAGGTGTGTGCGATGGGGGCCTGAGCTTCAGATCTGCCAAGCAATATGTGCTAAAATATTAGTGGGCTCTGCTCTTAGGTCAAAATATGTCAGAATAGTTTTTAGAAAAAGTTCTATGAAAGCCTAACCAGCTTTAGTGTTTTAAGAAACAAATTACAATTACCCGGAAAAGTTAATTTATGTGGAATACCTTCTTGGTTAATGTTCAATGTGTGAGGCATGATTTACAAGCAAAGAAACAAACTAAACAACATAATAAAACTATACAGCATCCCAAAGACAAAGGAAGTGTTCCCACTGCCTCCTGATGGAAGCTAAACTCTCACAAGGATTCAAATAACTAAACTTCGAGGAAGGCAGAGACCCTTTCTTTATGTCTTAACATGGTCCTTGGAGGTGAAAATTACTTCTCACTTACTACACAACCCTCCCGGCTGTCTCTCCACTTCAGTCTCACTCCTCCCTGTGACTGATAAACCTCTCCGTGCCCTCTGAGATGCCTGGCAAAGCTGTCATTCACGGTGGTGTTCCCTACCTAACAAGGACCATGAAAGGACTGACACATTATAGTGCCATCAGTCGTGGCCACACTGGGAGAGCGGTCTGGAGAACACAAGCTTCTCAGTCAAAGGAGCCTGTGTGAGTTTTACTCCACAAGCCAGCAAAACCACCCATGTCTGCCTGTCCAGCCGGCATCTCTGCTCCCTTTTATTGCCCTTATTTGGGCATAAATACTCATGGTGGACACTGGATGGATGGATGGGTGGATGGATGGATGGATGGATGGGTGGATGGATGGATAGATGGATAATGGCTGCTTGACTAGAGCCAGGGTATTTAAAGAATGAGAAAATGAAACAAATCTCAAGTGTGCTTCTGTTGCAATTCAAATTAAAGGGTTTGGTGAGGGAAGGTGGGACTAAAGCTAGTGACTGAAATTCAATGTATGGATTTTAGTTTCCTTGACACTCTTTTGGCTAACTAATTTGGATTTTATTAAGAGTTCATCATTTCAATATGTCTCAATCTATACAAGCACATCCAGCATAATGGATAGATATTAATTCCCCTATGGAGAAAACAACACTTCTAGCCACACCTTTGTGGCATGTAATGTTTCCAGCTTTACCTAGAAAATGTTTTCTGTTAAAATAAAAATACAGCTTATTTGGTTTGCATTCACTGCAACAGGTGGACCTGCAACAGGTTTTGAAATCATGAATTATTCTGCATCATCTGGGAGGCAAAGCCCTGCTATTCTGATGTTTTTGTTTCCTTTTGAGCACAATGCCTCGGGAAATGTACGCATCTCAGAACAGAAGCTTAAGACACAGGGCCCCATCTGACTGCTGGGCGTGCCTTTATCACTGTGACAAACAAGAACAGCACAGCACAAAGACTGCCTAGATCGAGGGAGAAGGGCAGCTCACAGAGTCTGCTCTTAAACCCGTGGGAGCAAACTAAGATCCAGAGTTTGGTTTGGTTCAACGGTGCGAAACCCAATGCTAGATTCCTCAAAAGCCAAAATGAATGTCTGTCATCCTTCTTATATGAGATCTTAGAGGAAAATATTTAAGAAGACAGGAGGTGACTCTGTGGGCCTCTGTTTATTAGATTTGGCGAACTTTAAAGCAAAGGCCTGTAAGGTGGAAGGTCCTGGTGTGGCCAGGCCTGGGCTGGAACAGGAGAGATGGAGGTGGAGGAAGGTGTAGTGATGCAGTCTGAGTCCAGTGAGGAGGAAAACTGTTCCCCTCCCTGTCCCATGCGGAATATATTGAGGCTCCTGGACTGTGGAGCCCACAAGATTTGATCTCTGGTGTGGAATTTTCAGCAGGAGATGGCACCCTAGACAAGGTAGGCTCTTCCGCAGTAGAAAGGCTGGAGGAAGCTCAGCAATGTCCTGCAGACAAAGACTTGATTGAGCACGTGCTCAGCAGTCCAGGAGATGAGCCAAAATACCTGCTGGGAGTACATTTTACCAGTGTGCTGGGACTGGGAAGAGCTGAAGGCCAGCACAGTTTCAATATAAAACAGTGATTTGTTCTCTCTGCCGATAGGCTAGTGAGGCCTGCGGACATGCAGGTTACTACGCAGTTCTGGACTTCAATCATTATAATATGCCTTACACTGGTACATCCAAAAACATTCACACATCCAAAAACACACATTTCTCTCAATGAAGTCAGTTTTCCCACCAGGCGGAGGGAAAAGCAAAGACAGCTTTAGATGTAGATGCAGTAGAACAGCTCTCAGATGCTCTGTTTCACATATTTCTATGAATTAAGAGAAGTATCATTTGGCGTCCTGCAATGTTCTCCACATCGGGCTCTCCTCACTCACGACGTGGCTCTGCCCAGTCTCCCCTGTCAAATTCCTTCTTCAGCCATGCTGCATGGTCAATCAGAGAGCTGAAGGACTTTACATCCAGATCTATATTCTATATCTTTTCCACAAAACAATCATTCATCTCTGGGTCCATATGGCCACGTTTAAACATTTATATTTTAGCATACAATTATTTTCAGCTTCTTACCATTGTCAAGATCACTATGTGGTAAATGATAAATTATTATAATTAAAATGCCCCAATGTTTCCATTATTGCTCATTACCTATTAATTCATAGTCATCAGTATCACAAACAATTGGTATTGCTAGAGTTTTGTAATTTTGTTGACATCGCTGTTGATGAGATGCAGAAAGGATACGTCACCTGCTACTTCATCCAGCATATGGATCGTTCATTTCTACCAAACTAGTAGTTTTGGACTTCACGTTTAAGATTAGATACAACAAATAATTTCTTGTTTGAGTACTTGATGGGGTCGAATTCTTGCATCTCAGATCAGGCAATAAATCAGTGTCTCCTTTCTTCTCAATTTGTCAATACCAACCCAGGGAATCACAGCAAATATTTCTCACACAAAACTTCCCTTTGATTTAGACAAATTCTGTTTCTCAGAGGTATCATCTAAAAATGCAAAGAGAGGAACCCATGCCCTAAGGATTTGTTCTGTGCGATCACTGTGTTGGAGACTGAAAATAGGCTTTAGAACCAGAAAGAAAAAAGTGCACTCCTTCAGCCTCTTTGGTTTCTGGAAGCTGCCAGTATTCATCTTCACGTGCAACACTAGTCTAGTAACTTGAACAAGCCCTCAGGGGGCCTCCTTCCAAGAAATGGGTCTCTTCTCAACATTGCTTTTTATTTTCCTGAGGCCAGGAGTTTCTCGGACAAAGGGGTGGGCGGAAGTATCTTATGACAAAAAGACGTGCTGGAGAGAGTTATCCTGTGGCTGGCAGAGGAGTGGTGAGCACACCCTTCATCAACATCTAATAACCTTTAGAAGCTACTTAATTACACTGAACTTTGGTCTCCTCATCTTCACAGTGAAATTATAAAGTGAGAAAACTTCTGAGGTTCCATACCATCTGATGCTAATACTTTACGAGTTAGTGAATGTAAGTGATTTAACATAAGTAAAAAGGAGGTGACACAGGGAGAGATGACTTATGAAGAAGCCACTAACAAACTCATAGAGGAAAGCTGGGGACACTAATCAGTCACAAGGATCATAGGAGAAAGCCAAGGCTCATAACAAACCCTGCATGGGGTGGTTGTTTTCCATCTCTAATGGACCATTCCCCCTTCCCAACATCTTAGTAGACATTCTACTTGGAGATTCTACAAGATGGACTTTAAACCTATGATGTCCCACCGTGATTTCAGTATTTCCATCAATCCTGGTTCTTCTACTTTTTCCGTTTCTGTTGAGAGTTCCATCACCCTCTTAGCCACATAGCCTTGAAATTTATTAGGCTCTTCTCTGTCCCTGGAAATTCATCCAACCATGGCTCAATCCTGCCAATTCATTGCAGAGATGTCCCTTTTACCATCAGCACCTTAGTTCAGACCTCATTGTGCATTTCCACAATACCTACTTTACCTCCTCACCTCTTCTCTCTTTCTCTCATAGCACAGACTGCAAATGGCCACCAGAGTGATTTCTTAAAGGGCAGGTCAGGTCCTACTATTCTTAAATACACTCAGTTGTACCCCTTAACCTGTGCATACAATTCAGACTCCCTAGACTGCTTTTGATTCCCACATCCTGCAGAAAACCAAACTTTTTTCGTTTGTTTCCTTCTAATCTCTTTTACTCCTAACTTACTGAACACCACTGACCTTCCTTGATAGTTTGGCTGTTTTAGCTGTCACCATTATCTCTATGCATCTAAGTCTATGCTGTGTCAAAGTACCAAGGCCACCTCTTCTCTGATCTTCTCCAAAGCCTCCTGCTGAGAGCAGTCTTTCCACTTCCCAATACAGGAGTATTTAATCAACACCTTTCTTATGGCATGTCTCACTTTTTATGTTAAAATATTTTTAAACACTTTTGACAAGAACATAAGCTCCTGGAGAAACTAATGTAATGTCTTCTGCATACTATGGCCCCCATTCATATTTAAGTTATTGAAAGTGATAAGAGGAGACAGATATGAGAAAAACTACTTCTCAGAGCCAGGAAGTATTTTGGAAACAACATATGGATTAGAAGGGTAGTTTAGATAGGCTGTCCTGATACAGACTCCCAAAATGTTGTGAAACACCTTCCATACAAGCCTTCTAAAATAGGATTAGTCAGTCATTTATTTATGGCCCTTCCAAAGTTCAAATTGCTGGTCAGATAAGTTTTTTGATGCCCATGAATCCAAGTAACATCTTAAAATATTATTTGCTGTTTATGACAGAAGCAAAGTCACGTTCGAATAATGCCAGCTGACATGAATTGACTTTTATTATATACCATGTAATATATTAAAAGCTTATCATTTAATTATGTCATTTCATTCTCACAGAAATATGATGAGGTCATATGATAGATCATAGATATGTTAAATAAATTGTCCCGGTTTATAAAGCAATTAAAAGCAAATCCCAGAAGGTGAACCAATGTAACTTGGTACAAGTCTACCCACTTAACTATTACATTACACTGCCCCTAGTGGAGAAGAAACGGTATTCACCTTGGAGACAGACAAGGGTTTAATGCCTGTGCTATTTACTATCGTTGTGTGCTCTTGAACAAACTTGCTTAACCTATCTGAGACTCAGTGTATTATCTATAAAATGGTTAAAATAAAACTTACCTGGCAGAGTTCTTAATAGAATTAAGGGATTAATTCTTATTTATTTATTAAATAAATAAAATAATATCTCTGTAGCCCAACCTAGGCTCTTCACCCTCAACAGTAACCTTCCCCTTTGAAAAAAAAAAAGGCTGTTCTCAAGTTGACCTCATGCTGTGCATTTTCCTGCTGCATGTTCCCTCCTATACGCCCACTCTCTGCAAGCCATCACTGAGATCTAAGACCTGCTGGAACATAAAAGAAATGATACCCGCCATGGCACAATCGCACCTACATCCACAACTTAGTTCTAGGAAACATCAGAAGGACCTTTGAAATGGAATGTTTTCTCTGCTTTTTTTATTAAATTCTTGGTTTGCGTGCCCTGCGGAATAGTCTCTCATTATTTCTGTATGGAATGAGAAGTGAAATCAGTGAGCAGTATGAGGATATATTCACCTTATGGCTAAGAGTGGTAGAGAAAAAGATTCCCACTTGCAGTTTTGTATTTAAGTATTTAGCACAACACCTGACACAGAACAGATGTTCAATAAATACCAGTTGCTTTTCCTTGCATCAGAAGGAAAATAGCACCATGTAATACTGAAATATTAAAAAGGAAAAAAACCCTCACGCTCCTATGGATTTGACGTGTCACAACTTACTGCAATCCAATGAAATAGGCACCAGATATAAACTCTAATGATACGTCTCAAGGTCTTCCTCCTTTTCTTGTCCATATATATTTGAAAATTTATTTGGATTAAAATTATAATATTATACCCAAGAATTATTTTCCAACTCACAGAGCCAAAGTTCTCATTTTTAAAAAATTATAGTTAATGTACAATATTACATTAGTTTCAGGTGTACAACATAGTGATTCTACCTTTATAGATCTTACAGTGTGATCACCATCGTATATCTAGAAACCATCTGTCACTGTACAAAGTGATTATGATATTATTGACTATATTCCCTGTGCTGTACATTACATCCCTGTGGGTTATTTATTTTATAACTGGAAATTTGCATCTTTTATTTCCTTTCACCTTTTTCCCTCTCCCCTACCTCCTCCCTCTTTCAATCATCATTTTATTCTCTGTATCTAGGGGTCTGTTGCTGTCTTGTTTTGTTTGGTTTGCTTTGTCTGGATCCCAAATATATTTGAAATTACATGGTATTTGTTTAATTCTGTCTGACTTATTTTACTTGGCTTAATATCCTCTAGATCCGTTCATGTCACAAATGGCAAGGATTGCATTCCTTTTTATTGATGAATAATAATTTTAATAAAGACCAACACATCACCTTTTCTTTTATATATTTTGCTTTGGGTTATCCATAAAAACATCACCAAACCCAGGGTCACCTTGTGGAAGTCAGAAATCGGTGTATAGGTTGGTTTGTACATGAATGTGCAATTGGTCCAGCACCATTTGTTGAAAAGACTACCTTTTCTCCACAAGTTGTCTTTCCTTCTTTGTCAGGTTGACTATATTTATTTGGTCTATTTCTGGGCCCTTTATTTTGTTCTGTTGATCTGTGTTTCTATTATTTTACCGATACCACACTATCTAGATTACTTAAACTCTATAGTCAGTCTTAAAATCGGACAGTATGGGTCTTATTCTTCTTCAATATTGTGGTAATGATTCTCTTTTTTTGCCTTTCCATAAAAAATTTAGGATCAGCTTGCCAAATTGTATAAAGTGGCTTTCTGGAATTTTGACTGAGATTGTATTAAATCTATAGACCAAGTTAGGAAGAACTGACATCTTAATATTCAGTTTTCTAATCCATGAACATAGAATAGCTATTTATTTAGATTTTCTTTAATTTCTTTCATCAGAGCTTCATAGTTTTTCACATATAGATCCTATACATATATTGTTATATTTATATCTAAGTGATTCTCTTTTTTGGTACAATATTAAATAGTACAATTTTTCTTTTTTTTAATTTTTTATTGTTGTTCAATTACAGTTGTCCTCATTTTCCCCCATTATTCTCCCCTGCCCTGCCCACTCCCCCCTATTTTTCTTTAATTTCAAGTTCCATTTATTACTGATATATAAAAAAGCAACTGATTTTATTATATTAACTTTGCTATAATCACTTCTTTGTTCCAGGAGATTTTTTTTGTCAGTTCTTAGTGATCTTATGCATAGACAATCATATCATCTCCAAAGTAACACAGTTTTGTTTCTTCTTTCCAAAATTGTATACCTTTCCATCCTTTTACATGTCTTTTTGCAGTAACTGGGACTTTCAGTATAATGTTGAATTGGAGGGATGAAAGAAAATTCTTCTTTTGCTCCTGATCTTAGGAAAGATCCATCTAGTTTCTCACCATTAAGTGTAATATTAACTGTGGATTTTCTGTATGTCTTATTTTTTTAAGATTCCTTTTTTTAGTATTTTATTGATTATGATATTACAGTTGTCCCAATTTTCCCTCCTTTTTCTCCCCTCTGCGTGATGCCCCCCTTCCTTCCAGCAATCTTCCCCTTAGTTCATGTCCATGGGTCATGCATATAAGTTCTTCGGCTACTCCATTTCCTATACTATTCTTGATATCCCCTTGTCTATTTTGTACCTACCAATTTGTACTTCTTAATCCCTACAACATTTCACCTATTCTCCTCTTACCCCTCACAGCTGATAACACTTCAAATGATCTCCATACCTATGATTCTGTACATGTTCTGGTTGTTTGTTTCATTTGTTTGTTTGTTTGTTTTAAATTCAGTTGTTGATAGTTGTGCATTTGTTGCCTTTTTAATGTTCATAGTTTTGATCTTCTTTTTCTTAAATAGGTCCCTCTTAACATTTCATGTAATGACGGCTTGGTAATGATGAACTCCTATAGCTTTACCCTGTCTGGGAAGTACTTTATCTGTCCTTCCATTATAAATAATAGTTTTACTAGATAGAGTAATCTAGGTAGTAGGTCCTTGTTTCTCATCACTTTGAATACTTCTTGCCAGTTACTTCTTGCCTGCACAGTTTCTTCTGAGAAATCAGCTGATAGTCTTATGGGAACTCCTTTGTAGGTAATTCTCTGCATTTCTCTCGCTGCTTTTAAGATTCTCTCTTCATCTGTAACCTTTGGCATTTTAATTATGATGTGTCTTGGTGCAGTCCTCTTTGGGTCCAATTGGTTTGGGATTCTCTGTGCTTCCTGGACTTGTATATCTAATTCCTTCACCAAATCAGGAAAGTTTTCTTTCATTATTTTTTTGAAATAAGTTTTCAAATTCTTTCTCTTCCTATTCTCGTTCTGGCACCCCCATGATTCAGATGTTGGCAGATTTGGAGATGTTCCAGATTCTTCTTATATTATCCTCACTTTTTTGAATTCTTGTTTCTTCTTTTTGTTCTGGTTGAATGTTTATCTCTTCTTTATGTTCCAAATCATTGCTCTGAATCCTGGCTCCCTTCCCTTCACTGTAGGTTCCCTGTATATTTTTATTTATTTCACTTAATATAAATGTCATTTTTTATACTAAGTATGGCAACTTTAAATTGTTGGCATACTCAATGAGTTCTTTGAGTATCTTGATCACCAGTGTTTTGAACTCTGCATCTGATAGGTTGGCTATCTCCATTTTGTTTAATTCTTTTTCTGGAGTTTTGTTCTGTTCTTTCATTTGGGCCACATTTCTTTGTCTCCTCGATTTGGCAGCACCCCTGTGTTTGTTCCTGTATATTAGGTAGAGATGCTCTTACTCCCTGTAAAAGACATCTGTAAATTGTGTGGAGCAGAGACTTGGGTAATCACCAGGGCAGGGCAACCTGCTTCACCACTTAGTGGCTCTGTGTGTGGGGAGGACTCAAAGAGGGGACAATGCCACTGCTTGGCTTCTGGAGGTTTGCTGGGCACTTGTCCCATTTCTAGTCACTTCACCTACTCCCTGTTTGTGGCTGGCACCCTTCCAGCTGTTACCCTGGTGTTGAATCCCAGAGTGGGTGGGTCTATGTATATTTTAGACTATGCAGGCCCTTTAAGTGAAATTTTCTGAAAATCCAGCAGTTTCTTCCATCAACCCACCCCCCACTGGTTTTTACAGCCAGAAATTATGGGGATTTATCTTCCCAGCACTGGAACCCTGGGCTGTGTGGTCTGGCCTAGGACTGGGCTAGTTCTCTCCCAAGGTGTCCCTCCCAATTTTTGTCTACCACATGTGAATGTGAGACTGCCATTCATACCCATTCCACTGCTGCCACCACCTCTCCACACCACAATGCATCTCCTCACCTCTCTGCCCCTTCTCTGCATCTCTGTCCCTCCTGCCCATCTGTATTATTGTGGATTCTTTAAATCCTTGGTTGTTGGAGTTCCATACAGTTCTATTTTATGACAGTTCTGGATGCTAATTGTTTTGAGATTTAGTTGTAATTCTTTTTGTGGTCACTTGAGGAGGAGAAGCATGTCTATCTACACCTCCATCTCTTTTTTTTATTACTTTATTGTTGTTCAATTACAGTTGTCTGCATCCTCTCCCCTCCCCTCCTCCCACCTCCTCCAAACCCACCTCCCTCCCCTTCTTCCACCCTCCCCCTTGGTTCTGTCCATGTGTCCTCTATAGTGGTTCCTGAAAACCCTTCTCCCCATATCTTCTCCCCCCTCCCCTCTGGCTATTGTTAGATTGTTCTTAATTTCAGTGTCTCTGGTTATGTTTTTCTTGCTTTTTTCTTTTGTTGATTATATTCCAGTTAAAGGTGAGATCATATGGTATTTGTCCCTCACCACCTGGATTATTTTGCTTAGCATAATGCTCTCCAGTTCCATCCATGCTGTTGCAAAGGGTATAAGCTCCTTCTTTCTCTCTGCTGCATAGAATTCCATTGTGTAAATGTACCATGGTTTCTTAGTCCACTCATTTGTAGATGGGCACTTAGGTTGTTTCCAGCACTTGGCTATTGTAACTTGTGCTATTATGAACATTGGAGTACACAGGTTCTTTTGAATTGGTGTTTCAGGGCACTTAGGGTATAATCCCAGTAGTGGAATTGCTGGGTCAAAAGGCAGTTCCATTTTTAGTTTTCTGAGGTAATTCCATACTGTTTTCCACAGTGGCTGAACCAGTCTGCATTCCCACCAACAGTGCAGTAGGGTTCCCCTTTCTCCACATCCCCTCCAACAGTTATCTGTTGCTTTGTTTATGATGGCCCTTCTGACTGGTGTGAGGTGGTATCTCATTGTGGTTTTAATTTGCATCTCTCTGATGGCTAATGATGTTGAGCATCTTTTCATATGTCTCTGGGCCCTTTGTATGTCCTCTTTCGAGAAGTCTATACCTCCATCTTGACCAGAATCCTGTATATGCTCTTTTCCAAGTTCAGGAATTTCCCTTGTATTCATAGTTTGTTGACAATTATGATCATAAACAGAACAATCTCATTTTTAAAAATTCAAACTTTCCTTTTAACTTTCATTTTTAATCTCTGTATGCTTCAAAATTGTGCTTATTTATCCATTTTATTTTTATACCCTTGGTTTCTAAAATGGTATAATTAAGCCATCTGGAGATTTCTATAAGACTCACAAAATAGCTAGGATTTTGCCCCCAGGTAAAATAAATTACTGCAATTATGTGTAATGACATACAGTAGTTTATTCTAAGTATCTCTAAGATTTGTTTGGGGAAAAACAATCAAGACAGAGCTTCTGTTTTTTATAAACATGACTTTCAGCAAGTGACTGTTGTAGAAATGCATATATGAGACACTTTGACATTGAGATTATAAGAGTCAAATGATGAATATAGTCTCTAAGTGAAAAAGCAAAGATTTCTCCTTTCTAAAAAGGGTTTTCTTATACATGAGAAATAGCAGTCTAGTAGGGTGAATGTGAAATGAAGATAGGAGTTGTAGCTAGGTTCATTCATTAAGTAGTTGTGCAACCCTCGATAAGTCACCTGACACCCTCTAGTTCTGTGGTCTCACATGACAAGTGCAATGACAATAACACCCACCACCAACACTGCGCTCCCCACCTACGCGTTCACAGTATTGATTCAGGGCTAAACAAAACAATGAATGTGAAAATGTTTTTTTATAGTTTTGAAGCAAAATAGAAATGGAAAGCATTATTATTATTATCAGTATAAGTTAGGAAGAAGTTCTAACATTCATCAGATTTTTACACTTAAACTCCATCAAATTGTAACTCCAAAGCAATTACATTTTTCTGAGTTTTCAAGTTTTTAGTTGAACTTCATTCCCAGGGTAAAAATCATTTGGGGTGATAAAGACACTAAAGACTGCAGTCTTCAAGTTTATCACCAATTTCAAGTGTGGATTGATTACACTACAATGCAAATACAGTCATTGTATCAGTTTCTCTTGTTTGATCCACTGCTTCACCAGTGAAATTAAATGACTGGTCATTTAAAGAGGCTCATGAGGGTGAGTTTGAATCAGAAGGTCAGAATATTTGGCTGTCCTAAATGGTGTGGAAATAACCATCTTTAGCTTTCCCCACTCAGGCAAGATATTCAATACAGCAAGTTACTTGCAGAGTCAGTTATCCCTTCACATAGCTAATTGAGCTCCCACCATCTGTCAGGTGCCATGGAGGAAATACAAAGATGAAAAGAAAAGGCCCCATGATAGATACATACATACCGTGAAACAGAACTCAGCAATAAAAGGAAAAAGTGCTGTAGGCAACAACCTGGATGAATCTCAAGCAAATTATGCTAAGTGGAAAAAAAAAAAAAAACCTCAAAAGGATATCTACTGCATGATTTCATAAAATAACGTTCATGAATAACATAATTATGGGGATGCAGAATAGATTAGTGGTTTCCAGGGGTTAAAAGGGTGGGAATAGAGGGTCTGGAAGTGACTATAAAGGGGTTCCAGAGAGTTCTGTGATGCTGGTACAGATAAGTGTCTTGATTGGGCTAAATGTATGATAAAGTTATGTAGCACTGCATAAACACACACGTGCACAGACATACGAGTGCATGTATAACTTGTGGAGCCTGAGAAGCTCTAGGGATTGTGTCAACATCAGATTCTTAGTTTTTCTGTGGAACTATAATCGTGTGAGCTGCTAACATTAGGAGAGACTGCGGGAAGGGTGCACAGGACCTTCCTGTTCGTTTCTTTGCAACTTCCTGTGAGTCTATAATTGTTTCAAAATACAAAGGTCAAAAAGGATAAGGTGCCCATAAGATGTACAACACCAACAGTGAGCTATAATGTAAATAAATTTTGGACTTTGGGTAATAATTTTGTGTCAAACTAGGTTAATCAACTGTAACGAAATGTGCCACTTTGGTGGACGATGTTCGTAATGAGGAGGCTATGCATGTGTGTGGCAGAGGCTCTGTGGAAAAGTCTCTGCACCTTCACCTCAATTTTGGTGTGACCCTAAAACTACTCTTGAAAAAAAGCTTATTTTTTGAAAAATAAAATGGGACATTCCATGACATGTGAAAATTATATGAAATTTAAAGTGTTAGTGTCCGTAATGAAGTTGTACTACAACACACACATAAAGACAAGGTGCCTGCCCTCCAGGGGCTAATCTCAGTCCCTCCACTTAACCCTCTCAGGGTCTTGCCCTATTACTTCTGGAGCCTTCAGGATTCCTCATATGTGCTTGCTCCTCCTTCCCTAAACTCCATCGCTTGCCTGTCACCAATGGCCACTTCTCAGAGCTGTCTGTGAAAATGCCAAGCCTTATCCCTAAAGAGTTCACACCCAGGCCATGGAGCGACTAGAGGAAGAGGCAACTATTCTCCATCCCTCTTCACACTCACACCTTTATTTTTTTAAGATTTTATTTATTTATTTTTAGAAGGGAAGGGAGGGAGAAAGAGAGGGAGATAAACGTCATGTGAGAGAGAAACATTGATTGGTTGCCTCCTGCACGTGCCCCAATCAGGAACCACGCCCTCAACTCAGGCACATACCCTGACCAGGGATTGAACATGCTACCCCTCAGTTTGGGGAACTGAGCCCAACCAACTGAGTCACACCATTCAGGACCACACCCACACCTTTAGACATCTAAACAATAGCCTTTGCACAGACCATGTCCCCCAGTACAAACCATCATGTGAAATACACCCCCAAGGGTCCACCAGTTCTACAAGTTCAACAACTGTATCTGATTGTCAGGAGTCCTTTGGGGTCTGATAGAAACAATAATGTCCAAGGTGAATAAAAGTATTGGGTTGGCCAAAATGTCCACTTCATTTTTTCCCTAAAATAAAAGACACATTTTTTATTCTCACCAATAACTTGATTGACTTGGATATTTGCATATGTTGGCTATCTCCAGTGGTATAATGTTGATTGTTCTCAATTAATGTCTTGATTTGATCACTATCAACTTCAACTGGTCTACCCAACTGTGAAGCATTGTCCAGCAAGAACTCTCCAGCATAAAACTTTGCAAACCACTTTTGACATGTCCAATCAGTCATAGCACCTTCTCCATATTGCACAAATTTTTGTGTGTTTCAGTTGCATTTTTACCTTTCTTGAAATAATAAAGCATAATATGCCAAAAATGTTGTATCTTTTCTTGCATCTTCACTATTAAGATGGCTACACAAAAATTAACCAATTTTGATAAGTATTTTTAAATACAGGCTGATATGAGAGCTGTCACAATACAATCTAACAAAACTGTTTCAAATGAAGTTAAAGACAACTAAGAGCTACTAGAGACATCTTATGGAAAAAAACCAAATGGACATCTTGGCCAACTCAATACTTAACCAGAGAACCTAATCAGGGAAGGCTTCCAGGAAGGTAGTGCTTGACTGAGACTTGAAGGTAAAAGAGACTCTCCAGGGAGAAAGGAGGCAAGAGAGAATTCCAGGCAAAGAGACCCTATGTGCAAAGACACCGAGAAAGCACGCTCTGGGCAAAAAAGAGAAGTGGATTACTATTAGCGTATTGATGAGAAAGGTGGCAGGCAGGCAGCTGGCACAATGAGAACTGAAACCCAGCCCTGATCATTTCAGAGGCCCATGTCCCCTGTGGTGCCATGTGACTAGGAGTGTGTTCAGACACAGCTACATGAGAATCACTCTGCTCTGAGACTCCTAGAAATCAGCCTGTCCAGCTTAGCAAGCCACTCTCAGCACTGGAGGGACAATGAGGTGATTGAGGCCCAAAAGGGGCTGCTTTTGCCCCTGTGCCTGCGTAGGCTGGCCTGAGGCTAACTGTGGGTGTGTACTTGCCTCACCAGCTTCTCCCCGTGGCTTTGTGTCAGTTCTGCTATAGACCTACATACCTTTCGTACACTACTTAAAACTGTGAGGCAGAGCAACAGGCAAACATGAGGTTGTAGAAGCACTGGACTTAGAACCAGAAGATCTCAGTACGAACCAAAGTTCTCCATCCCTCATAAGCTATGAGCATTTAGCAAGTTCATCTTGTTGAGCTTCAGTTTACTCACCTGTAAAACAAGAATCTACCACACAAAATCTCCTTAAATTAAATGGAGAAATATACATGAAAATGCCTTTCACAGCCTTTGCCCCTAAGAGATACATTCTTTTTTTTTTTTTTTTGCTTTCTTTTTTCTACTGGTAGTTTCCCCTTCCTTGTCCAAGATGCAAGACTCTCATGTGTCCCCTCACTGCCATTTATATTTGGAATTCTCCTAAAGCAAATTCCCAAGACAATGACTCCAGTGCCAGCCATTTCTTGGGGAGAAGAAATGTACAGGGACATAAATTAAGACTGGAAACAAGTCAGTCAATGGGGGGGGGGGTAAAATTAAACCAGCCTCCCCTTTGGGTCACTCATATGGAATTCCACCAGAAAAGTCCTCAAAGCCAGTGAAGAAGGATACCTCAGAGAAAGCAGGATTTTTTTTTTATCCAGTCACTGGGTAGGGGTGCTCCTCACAGAGCATAATGTCACTTCTTAATAGAATTTCTGTCCCGCTGAGCAGGCTTGAGAAAGTCATAGTGAAGACACATAGTTACTCATGACAGCATCTGGAAGTTGTGCCCTGAGATGGTAAGGGAGGGAGAAGGGTGAAACTCTAACAATGAAAGGGTCTAAGAAACACCTGTGTATCAAGGTAGTCAATAAGTCTTAGTGTGTACACTCACGTTTTAACAGAAGAAAATGTATTTGGTATTTAACAACGCTGACAGCAGAATTTCTGGCACCAGTGGAATGGGGCACAGGTATAAAACAGGCTCCCCGTCTCGGCCACCCCTCTGCACGCATTAGCCTGCACCCAAAGCTATCATCACTTTTAAAAGAGAGTTTTTGATAGGAACACAAGAAAACCTGCTTTGTGTCACAAAAATGTGACAGTATCCAGAGAAGTGGGTCTGAGAACATTTGCTTCCTAAGGACATCTGTCTGCCTGCCAGGATGATGGTCCTGGAGAGACAGTTTGGAGATCACAGGGAAATCAAACAGCTGTGGGGCAGGGCCCCAGGCTCATTACCACCTGGCTGGGCCGCAGACTCTATTAAGGCTCTGGAAACAGGCAAGGACCTGGCAATGGCTCAATATTCGTGACACAGATTGTAAGAAATAATCAGACACATTAATTCGTTTCCTCCAAATTACAAAGTTTGGTTTAACTACTGGCTTCCTCTTGCTCAGACTTAGCATAATTTAGCTATGCAGGCGAGAAGAGAGTAGGCTGAATTTCTGAGGGGTAAGTGGCATCTGTTCTAAAGGAAAATAAAAAAGAAACAGTTTATGAGGAGGTGGGTGTTGATGCTGTAGCCCAGGGAAAACAGGACTCTGGTTGTAAAGAAGTCAGGATCTGCTAATGTGAATGCTGCCGCCGCCTCCCCTTCAGGTCAGCAGATCTGAGAAGCAGCCAGCGAGGACTAAGGAAGACAGACTGGTGGCATCAATCTCCAAAATCATCACTCTGCATTGGAAGTTAATAGTGTGTTGTGCAATTAATGAACTTGGTCTGGCCATGGTGACAGAGTTCATCAGAGGACAATTATTCTCCACTCAAGAAGGAGAAAAATGACTTCAATAAAAATCATGCCAGCTCCACAGACATATTATTTTTTATTAAAAAGGCATTTTCAGTAGTAAAATTCATTACCTATTCACATAATTAATCTGGATCTACCTCTCCATACATATTACTGTTGGATAAATGCTAGCAAGATTTAAGGGAAACAAATATGATCATACAGCTGTACTGTGATTGAAAATACATGCAGTGAAGAAGGCAACTATGAAGTATGTTTATATTTTGATTCTGCTGGAGCAATTTATAATCCATCCAGATGAGAGCTAAGGCCTGGTCTGCCGTCGCGCTAATCCTTCTGGGGTGCCTATATCAATATATCAGTGCAGGTGGGAAAATAAGCTAATGGGAGAAGACTCCTCTCGGGAAGCTGAAGTGTGTTCCTTCTGTGTTTTCTTCATCTTTGCCCTTTTACATTCTAGAAATACACCCAAGGAAAATTTGGAGGCCACAATAAATGAGGAAAAGAGTGTAGCCGCTTTCTGTCAGCATCTGGCAATATCTTGTAGCTAAAAGACCTCTGGAATCAACCAGCCTGAGTTATGAATCCTAATGCCACCCCTTGTATGCATAGAAAGTTATTTAAACTCTCTGAACCCAAGTTTCATCATCAGCAGAACACAAAGGAGACAGCCTACTTCATAGTGTTTCGTGGATTAATTGAGAATATATGCTACTCATAAGAGAGGTAGTACTTAAAAATAGTTAAGTAGCCTTCACTTCATGTAGCTTTGAATACCTAAGTCAGCTCTACTTTTTCATTTAATAAAACGTTGTTGGACGTCTGCTGTGGACCAGCCAAAATGTTTTAGGCTCTGGGGGTGCAGAAGTGAACAATATGGTCACGCTCCTGACCTCTTTCAAACGGGGAAGATAGTCGTTGAACAAATACTTACAACACTTCATGAAAAAAGGTCTTGTTTTAAGCCAAATGATTAAAGACATAGTGATTTCGCATTATTTTCAAACAGGAATAACAGTAATGCCCCAGTATGATAATATATTAAAATAATTCATTAATTTATATAGCATATGTTGCTTTCTTTTTGTTTGTTTTCCTTCTTAGTCACGTACACAAATTGAATTAACCATATTTCTCAGCTCATGATACATTCTTATCATAAGGACATGCAAAGCTCTATTCTATTCTCTTTTCTTATGTAAATATTCCTATTTTCCTCTTCACCATAGGCACTTACTCTAAAGCATTTAGTATATGTCTATTCACTTCACTTCTGCACATTCATTTAGAGATATATGTATTCTTGAAATATACATACTGCTGTTGTTCATATGTGATATACATAAAAAGTATTGTTAGAAGTAAGTTGTTTCTTTGTCCTCTTAACACTGTTCTTGAGTGAAGTATTTCTGTTTTCATATGAACCTAACTCACTTCCAAGTGCTACGGGGTCTTCCATGGTGTGCCTGGATCCCATGTTAGCTAACTGCTCCCCTAGCAATGGGCACCTACGTTGCTTCTCCTCCTTGCTGCTAGAAGCAATTTGACCAATAAACATCATCACACACATATTCTTATGAATCTGTCAAAGAGTTCTCTTAGTATGTATACATATCCAGGCATTGGGTTTTGCATACTTTATGGTTTTGTAACTAATAGATTTTTGTAGCATTTTCCAATTCCCCAAACCTCTCCCAAGGCCTAGCATTGTTTGATGTGCTAATACGTCTCATCTGATGAATGTAGAATGGTATTTCATTGTTCTTAAATGTGAATTTCTCTAAATAATGGTGATATTGACCATATCATAATATGATTATTAGGTTAATTACATCTCTTGGCTCATGGCACATAGCCCTCTTAATAATACTATTTTTCTATTTGGTTTCTTGCCATTTCTTACTGATTTGTTATTGTCTATATTGTTTAGATGTTAGTAGTCTTTGTCTGTTTTTCACTTTGCAGAAATAATTTCTCTATTTTCTAAAGACACTTCCATAAGATAGAAGATATTTATTTCTTGTAAATTTGGTTCTCGTCTATGAAATGGGCTAAACCAGGAGACTTTGGGTTATAAATCCAGCCAATTCTCTTTCTTCTTAAGCCCACTTTGCCATTGTATACATTTCTATAAATGTAACCACATTATTTCAGTCAGTCAAATTTATTGGTATGCAATGACTCACTGTATTCTTTGTCATATTTTTAATTTATTTTTTTACTGTGTCTAATTTCCTTATTTAATTCTGAACTTCAAGTATTTTCATCTTTTTTTAATTAGAGAATTTTTTTAAAATTCTCTTGTTTTCTCTTGTCTTTTTAAAGATGGAGCTTCAGCCTTTACTTATGTTTGCTTATAATATACTTTAAACTGAATGGCAGTGAAAGCATCTCATGTCAACACATAAGGAGCACAGTTAGAACAGTATTTATAGGAAAATATATAGTTTTGAATATATTTATCAGAAAACAAGGACCAAAAATTTAAATTGATTATTCAATTCAGAGGAGAAATAGAACAAACTCAAAAACAATGAGAGGAAAAAAAATGAATAACAAAAATCAATGAGATAGAGAAAAAATAAAATAAAATTGAGAATTTATACTTTTTAAAGTGCTTTACATATATAACATTTCCTGGGGTATGATTTAAAAATGTAGATTAGCATTTAGAATGAAAAAAAAAAGGGACTTTTGTTGTTTGCTCTAGCTGTTTATTTTTCACATGTTGAGAGTCTCAGTGAGGAAAACCACAGAAGCAAAAGTATTTCAATCAGCAAAAGTTAAAGTGCAGTTTTAATTCTGCTCTCGTTGAAAAATGGTATAGCACAGTTGTTTAAAGGGTGAGCTCTATATTCAGCCAGAGTAGGTTCAATGTTTCTCTCTACCACTTCTTTGCCGTGTAATTGCAGATCTTCTGAGCTTCAGCTGCCTCCTCTGCAACATGGGAGCATCATGGTTTCTGCCTCAGGGAGCAGTAATAACATTAAATGAGATGAAGCAAAGTCTATAATGTGCTTTGCGTAATGTTCTGTAAATGTTTACATTTTCTGTGTGTAGGCCTTAGTAAACTGTAGTAAATATTTAAATACCCCCTTCCATGGAAAAGAAAATGTTAGACAAACTAAGAATGCATGCACGAGTATTAATTTTAATTCTCTCATAAATGTGATAACACTATGTAAAGAAGAACATACCCCAATCCAGACTTAAAGTGGTGTAAGGCAGTTTCAAACCTCAGGTGAGAAATTCAGTGACCAAGAGCTGATGTAGAATGGTCTCTGGGTTTCACCCACAAGGAGTAGAAGGAGGAATGGAAAATACATCACAGCTCTACTCTGAATGGAGTGCTGAGAAATTGAAAGTGAAAGCTTTTGATCCACTCATTTACTGATGGGCACTCGGGCTGTAGTACATTTTACACAATGGAATACTACACAGCAGAAAGAAAGAAGGAGCTCCTACCCTTCACGGCAGCATGGATGGAACTGGAGAGTATTATGCTAAGTGAAATAACCCAGGAGGTGAAAGACAAATACCATATGATCTCACCTACAAGTGGAACCTAATCAATAAAATAAACAAGTGAGCAAAATAGAACCAGAGACATGGAAATAAAGAACAAACTGACAGTGACCAGGGAGGGGGATAGGGGTAATGAGGGAAAGAATGGGAAAGGTCAAGTCAAGGAACATGTATAATGGACTCATGGACAAGAACAATGGCAGGGGTTGGGGAAGAATGAATGTGGCGGTGGGCGGGGGGGGAAGGACAGGGTAGAGTAATAGGAGAAAATGGGGGACGATTGTAATTGAACAACAATAAAAAAATTTTTTTAAAGAAAGATCATATGAATGCCCGGCTGGTGTAGCTCAGTGGATTGAGCACGGGCTGGGAACCAGAGGGTCCCGGTTCGATTCCCAGTCGGGGCACATGCCTGGGTTGCGGGCCAGGTCCCCAATGAGGGCCATGTGAGAGGCAACCCTACATTGCTCTTTCTCCCTCCCTTCTCCTCTCTCTGAAAATAAATAAATAAAATTAAAAAAAAAAAAGAAAGAAAGATCATATGAAAAATAAATAATTTTTTTAAGATTTTATTTATTTTTAGAGAGAGCGGAAGGGAGGGAGAAAGAGAGGGAGAGAAACAGCGATGTGTGGTTGCCTCTCATGTGGCCCTCACTGGGGACCTGGCCTGCAACCCAGGCATGTGCCCTGACTGGGAATCGAACCGGGACCCTTTGGTTCCCAGCCCGCGCTCAATCCACTGAGCTACACCAGTCAGGGCTAAATAAATAAAATTTTACCTGAAAAAAAAAAAAAAAGAGAGAGAGAAAATTTTTAGAGTCACTGGGAAAGAAGTGCAAGCCTAGCAGGGCAGTAATGAGCCTTGTTGATTTCCTCTGGAGTTTTCCACCCTTTTATTGGGAAAGAATATGCAGCATATTCTCAGGAAAAGACAGAACAAGAGGCAGAGAAGATGTAAGAAGTGAGACGGCCCCACCCAAGTGGCAACAGTGCTGTAGTTTCCTGGCCTGAGAGGCATGGTTCCAGAGAGGACGGGAAGGCAGGCCCTTGGCTCCAGCTCAGAACGCACTCATCCCAGGACCCACACATCCAGAGCACATGCCTCAGTCCTCTGAGGCTCAGACCCAGGCTGGAAAGTCATGTGTATAAAACACGAGAGCTTCCCAGACTCACTCAATTCCGCAGCCTGTGGTCAGAATTCACTTTGCTCTCAGGAAAAACGGGGCTGCCTCACAGCGGCGGTCAGCCCTGTTTAACAAGAGCTGGAAACAGTCATGAAACCAAATGGGACTAGTATGTTCTCTCTCTATGAAGCAGATCCGTAAAAGCATGCTGTTGACTTTTTGAAAATGGCAACAATCGTCTCATATCCAGACTTGCAAATGTGTTATAAACATGACAAAAGCAGGCTTACATGTAAACACGATCTGGAAAGTGCCAAGCAAGACCTCAAATATGTTACAGTAACTTAAACGAGAATCCACGTTGAATTTCTTCTGAGATATCATCACAGAATATTAAGTGCAAATGGACTATTTTTGACATCAGGAGGAATGAGAGCTAGAAGTTTCTGGAAATGATTCTCTAGGAACAAGCAAATTCTTTTCTTTAGTTGGTTAATAAGCATTAATACTAGTGACTGCTGAACTGAAATGATGTTCCTACAGAGTAGAAATTATCACCTGAAAATTCATCTGAAATAATGGCATTATAGCATCTGTCAAGAGCGTGTTAATCAGTCTAATAGAAAAGGTGACAGGGTGTTCTCGCAGCCATCTCGAGGAGTGCTGTTACTCGCCTCAGCCCACATGCTAAGTCTCACGTGTGAAGTTTAAACAGCATATATCAAAATGATTAAAATGTGTCTTCCTTGGAGTAAAGGAGACAAGAAGCAGCTCAGCTAAAGAAACCATTCAATGGAACTCACATGCAGAGTGCACCTTCCAGATTTTGCATTGGTTGAGCACCTACTCTGTGCTGCCTGCCTGCTAGCTGTTCTCCATCTCTCAACCTGTCAGTTGTCACTATACCCCTGCAAAATGCAAAAAATAAGGCTCATATGGGTGAAACAACTAGCCTTTGGCCACACAGCCAAAAAGTGGAGGAGGCACTTACTATTTCCAGAGCCTTATACTTTCTTTTCTGTTATGCTGCCCCAAAAAGGGGACCACATCACACAGGACAGGTCTCTGAATTCAATTGTCCAGGCTCCAGATGTTCACGTCTAATCACTCTGCGTCCTTTGAAAGACAAGTGGTTAGTCTTTAATTGCTGGTTCTCAGGAGCTCCAGCTTGGATTCAAGGACCCTTGCTCTCTGCTTAGGACTCAGCCTTGAAGGTGGACTGACCTGGGAACAAACCCCACTTCTATCTTTCTCTGATATCATTCAAGTTACACTGTCTCTCCAAGCCTGGGGGTTTCACCTGTGAAATGGGGTTAGTTACATCTGCCTCATAGGAGTCCATTTTAAAATGAGGTAACTGCTCACATATCAAGCTTCATCAATGAATGGGGGTGGCCGTCACGGCTGGACTGCCATCAGCTATGTTTCTGGTCCCTAATTACGTTTTGTTCCACATTCTACCAAGTTTCTGGCCTTGGCCTGGCCCTGTTTTATTCTTACTTCCATCTTTGACCTGGCCCTTTAGAACCCCTACTTAAATGCATGGGAAGAGTCCAGGAAAGAGAAATCAGGAAAGGGAGAGGGGAAGGAAACACGAGCATGGGAGGAGACACAGCCATCGCTGCCTCCAAAACCTAACATCTGCTCAAAAAGATGCCATTTTCCCAGCCCATTTCTCAAGCTCCCAACGTGTGCACTTGAAGAAACAGGTTTTCTCATAAATAGCAAGGGATGATCCCCTAAGCTGCTCGTATTTTCATCACGGAGGAGTTTAAGTCAAGGCTCTCTGTTCATGAGGAATAAATGGGCCTTCATGACTGAATCAGGGTAAAGTTACCCCTTTTTATAGCCTCTCCCCTTTCCTCTGACGACAGCTGGAAAACCCACCTTGCCAATTACGCTAAGAAGACTAATCGATCTATACTGATCCCTTTCTTCTAACATCTGTGTCACATTCTCCAGCAGTGGTTTAGAAGCTGAATTTCTTCACGGATTAAATGATGCATAGTTGGCATTGAATGCGTGCCAGTCAATGTAAAGAAAGCCCAAAGGATCATGCCTTCTGCTTTCATTATTTCACTGCCAGTCTAGTGTAGCTAGTACCATACGGTGCACATAGTATATTACTCAGTCAGTGACACCCAAAATAATAATTAACTTAAAGGACTGCTCAAACAACTATTCCGAAGGCTGACAATATGCCCAGAATGTTATCTTCCCAAATTCAAATACTCTAAGTCTAGCACGCACCGTGCCAGTGGACAGGAATCACATGTTCAGCAGAGACTTCTCACCTATCCAACTATTGTGAACACCAAATTATTTCTTCAGACAGATGCCTGAGCAGGGGCCTCAGCAAAAACCCAATAGTGAAGCAAAGGGGCACTCAAAAGACATGTATTTCTGTTGGGCCCCTTCTGCTGCAAAGCAATAGGCTAAGGATGTTTTTAATATTTCAAATAGCAAAGTCAGTTCATCCGTGAAGCACTTGCTCTGGAATTCTGTGCATGTTTCCTGAATGAAGACCAGATCCGATGTGACAACTGCCAGGTGAAAATCACAGAAGCATGGTATTATGCAATTTGATTTCAAGGCAGAATGTTCTAAGTCCTTAGGTTGCCAACCAGATATAACATCTGTGAAGAACAAACCCACATTTAGACATAGAGATCCCTTACCTTCACAGATTTGGATGAAATGTTACAAAGTCTAAAAGTTAAAGCTCTCAACATAACCCTAAAAATAGAATTCAATCCTTGAAAGTTGTAATTGTTCCTAGTAATAATATTAGTCAAGTTATGATGTCATTTTCGTAGAACCTTAAAATGTTAGAGCTAGAATATTTACAACCTATTATTTGGTGAAACTCCCTCTGCTTACAGTAAAGAAATTAAAACTTAGAGGGGTACGTGGCTTGTCCAAGCTCACTCAGTTAGTTAATAACAGAGCTAAGATGTGGGATCAATCCCTACGCCTCATTGCTGAGCTTACCTGCATGCTCAGATCTATATTGAAACCACATGGGCTTTGTGAGTAACTCCTATTTCATAGGGAAGTTATGATAATTAAATGAGATAGTATACATGGCACATGGCCCATCCTAATACTTTATAAATGGTAGGTACTATTAAGATCATCACCATTACTGTTACTATTATTATCCAACCTGCAGTCTAAGCCTCATGCAATTTCTATCACAAGTGAGCCTGGCTGTGTATAGGAGATCCCTTCCGAGCAGTGACTGCGGCCTGGAATCAATGTTCCCACAATTAGCAAGGGCTCCAGCAGGTCTAGTGTGAGCCCTGACACTAGTCTCCATACTAAGCTGCAGCCTTCCTCTCTAGCCAATAACAAGAGAGCCTCATGGCCAAGGAGAAAGAGCATAGGTTTTGATTCAGACAGTTCTTTGACTTGTTACATGGTTTATCTCAAGTTAATGACTTAATTTTAACTCAGCATCAATTTTCTCCTTTCTTAAGTGAAGAGAATAGTACCTACATTGCTGAGTTTGTACAGAAGATTAAATAAAATAATGTGTGCAAAATGTTTAGAAGAGCAGATGAAAATGATGGTAGGCATTCAATAAAATCACTGTGATTTTTGTTATTATGAACATTTCCTATTCCTATAATAAGGTTTCTATCTTGGGTTCTGAACTCTTACCATCAGGACCGGAGCTCTGACATGAAGCCCAGTCCACTCGGCTAGACCAAGCCCTCACCAGGGCCCTTTCTGAAGAAGGACTGTGTGGAATCAGGGAAGAGCTACCCACTTGACTCTGAGCATCACAGAAGCTTAGAAATTCTAGCAGTCATGTCTCTTGTAGCTGACAAGACTCTCTCTTCTTGGCCAATGCAGTAGTAACACTTTTTCTTAGTCCATTTTGTCTGCTATGACAAACTACCACAGACTGGGTGGCTTAGAAGCAACAGAAAGTTATGTCTCACAGTTCCAGAAGCTGGAAGTCTGAGATCAGGGCCCTCTCAGCAAGGGCTGTCTTCTGGATTGCACACTTTTGGTTGTGTCTTACTCACAAGGCCAAACTGGCTAAGGAGCTCTCTTGAGCTTCTTTTATAAAGGCATTAACCACCTTCCAAAGGCCCCATCTCCAAATATCATCACTTTAGGGGTCAAGTTTCAACATATAGATTTGGGGGGGACACATAGACCGTAGCATAATTATTATCTACTCTGTAGCAGGCTCAGTGTTACATATCTTTCATACATAATCACTCATTCTCTAACAAAATCCATGAGTCAGTTTGATGACTTCCATTTAACAGACAAGCAAACTGAGGCTCAGAGAGGTTTAGATGACTTGCTCAGGGTCACAGAAGTGACCGAGGCAGAGACGAGACCAAGACTCAGAAGCTTGCTCACTTGTCATCCGGCCCTCTTGCATCTTACACACAGTGCCTGACACTCACGGATCAAGTCCCCCCATTCCCAGCAGCTTGTACTCCCTATACAAGGGTCCCTGTAGAATCCATTATAATAACCTGATTCTTCAGACAGATCCTTCCTTCTCCCTCCAACAGCATCACACTGCTCCCTCTGGGATTATTAACTTACAGTGCTCTATATTAGGGGTTGACAATTTTTCTAAATATTTTAGGCTTTTGTGAGCTAGACAGCCTCTGTCGCCACCACTCTCCTCCGCCACTGTAGTGCACAAGCAGACACAGACAATACAGAGACCAGTGAACAGAGCAGCATTCCAGTAAAACTTCATCAGCAGGAACAGGCAGCTGGCTGGATCCGGCCCACAGGCCGTCATGCGTCATCCCTGCACTCTATGACTGCTATTCATAGTATGGTCTGTGGACCATAAGGACCAGGATCATCGGGGATGATGGAAATTCTTGGAAATCTTGGCTCTCACTCCAAATCTGCTGCATCATAATCTGACTTTTCGGGAGACCCTCCAGGTGGTGAGTGTGTACATTAAAGTTTGAGAAGCTCTGCTCTCTGTGTCTTCACCTCATTGAACATCTCCTATCATCCATGCACTATTCCAGGCACAATCCATACTCGATCTATAATCCTCATTCCATGGCAGGGTGGTTGCTATTATCCCATTTTATAGATGAGGAAACAAAAGTCCAAAGATATTAAATAAATCCAGAAGTAACTGATGGTACTGAGATTTGGCTAGAAATTAAATAACCTGTTATTGACAATCATCTCAGAAATGATATAGTCAAGGCCTTGCACAATATTTCAGACGTGCTAACTCTGAGTTTAAATAAATATCGTTTTCATAAATATAAGCATGTGTTTTTATTCTAAAGGACTGAAAGTATGACACAGGCACAGAAATAAATTTCCACTCTCATAGATAATCCTAAAAATAGAATATCGTTTGCCAAACTATGCCCTTAGTGTTCTGTCCTTTACTCAACTTTAATATCCTAAACCCTTCAAAAGGCCATGCCATTACTTACGCAGTAGTTTATGTATTTTTATATTTATTCTTTTTTTCTAATGCCTCTTCAATAATTTTTAAAGGATTTGAGGTAACTTAGAGACATACATAAGATACAAGATAAAAGATGAAGTAATGATGCAGGTTATTGAGGGCTGTAAAATGTGCCCCAGGATGAGGGCCATACGCAAAATACACACCATAAAGTCCTGTAGCTTTTCTGTTCTATTTTACTACAAAAATGTAACCGAAGTTTTATCATCTGTTACAGAATACAAAGAGGCTATACTTGGAAAATACTTGCTTGTCCAGCATATCATTTCATTTCTATTTGTTCACATATAAAAAGCGCATAAAATATCTCACAGAAATTGTATCAAATGAAAAATATGAAAACATTGTGTTATTTCACCCCAAATTTTATTAATCTTTTAATTATTATGTTACTGATATATAATGTTGCCGTAAATAATATTTACTGATTACTTATTATGTTAAAATCTCTGAATGAATTATCTCATTTTATCTTCACAACAACCCTAGATTACTAAAGTTAGCTCCAGTTAGAAAGGATAAAATGAGTGTAAGGAAATTAAATAATTAGTCTTCCAATGTAGCAGGTAAACTATTGCTGTGTACACCACCACCGTAAAACATAGTGGTTTAAAAAACAATAATCACTTACTTGTTCCCAATTTGGGGGTTCAGTGATTTGGGCTGGGCTGGGACACTTTATTTCTGTCCCTGTGGTGTTTGCGGGCCTCAGTTACATATCTAGCGGGGCTGGGATAGCAGGGCCTCTCTCTGCACGTAGTCTCTCGTCTCCAAGAAGGCTAGCTGAAGTCTTTTAACTGAGTGGCAAAAGAGTTACCAGTGAGGAGCAGCAAAGGGAGCGCCTCACTGAATAAACACTCCTCAACCCTCTGTTTCACATTGCTAATGTTCCAAGCCTCAGATCAACATGGGAGAGAGTTCGCCAACGGTGTGCATGCAAGAGGCTGATTCCTTGAGAGTCAGTGTTGTAATAGGCTCCCTTACCCAGCCTGTAAATGAGTGCTCCCTGTGTAAACCTAAGACACTTGAATTCAGGTCCCTCCTCTTAGCCATCCCACCACACCTGACTCCAAGAAAATTCCCCCAATGTTATCTAGGTGATGTCTGTTTCTGTTTTGATTCTTAAGCTGCCACCTCCTGAAACACTGAAGACATGGCTAAACTCCTCTCCAAATGACTTATTTCTAATTTAGAGAATTACCATGAACCTCATTGTAAGTATAATCCAGGACAAATTAAAAGCAGATTATGTTTCATTCCTTAAGTCATTCATATTATTAGAAAAATATTATTAGACAGATAGGGCCCCAGCTGATACCCAAAGTGGCATTGATGCATTAAAAGTGAGCACCATTACATCATATTGTATAACACTATAACTGAAGTACAGGGCTTTCAGAGGGAAAGGACATTGGGTTTTTCCTATGGGCATCTGGGAAACAGATGGAAGGAGGATCAGACTGGAAAGCCACTCTGGAAACAGGGTATGGAGTGTGTTATATGCCATGCTAAGGAGTCGGGGGTTTTAACTGAGGTAGAGAACAGATAACATAGTCAGACTGCCATTTGAGGAAGACCCCTCGGGCAACATAGGGTAAAGTGGACCAGAGTGAGCAGAGACGCGTAGGGAGACTGATCAGGAGGCTTCTAGTCTGGGTGAAAGGCTATAAAAAAACCAAATCCAAGCAACAAAGGAGATGCTTCTAAAATCAAACGACCTGGCTATACACACCTGTTCGCTACAGGATGCGGTTCTCCCTTTCGTGGAGAATGGCTGGATGATAAAACTGTGATGGTGGGACGGAGAGTGGGCTATGAAGGCTGGATGTTGGCTCTGTAACTATCAGGGGTTCTTCGTACCCAGAGGATTGAAAAAGACCTTCCCCATAACCTGAGATTTATTTCTTCTATTGCCTTAATATAAATCTCCCACCACCAAATGAAAAACAAAAAAAAAAGGAAAAAGAAAGAGAAAAATTGCATTGTTGAATAAACAATAGTGGCACCTTTCTTGGAGAACATAATGGAAGAAAATTAATGTAGCATTAGATTAAATGTTATAAGTATGATTATACAATGGGTGTCCTGAAGAGTATGTCATGCAGATGATCTTTATTGTTACAGAGAACAATATATACAAAAGAACAAAGGAAATAATTTTCATAAAACATTTTGCCTTGAGTCAGAAATATGCTTCGTGCAGCATACAGGAAAAAGGTAGATGTTTGACGTAAAAGACACTGTAACCTTGCCATATGAGTGTTTATTGCTTAATGCCACTGAAAGGCAATTAATAGACTCCCAGAAGGTATAAGATTTGTTTTATTTGGGGGTATTTGTTTGCTGACAGAAGAGTTTAAGAGGAATCTTTTTATGCAATTATTTGAACAAAAAGCTTCAAGGAATTCTCAGCAACCTCTCAGGTTTCACCAAAGGGCATTTCTCTTAGAAAGGATTCATCCGAGAGGGCAGTCATAGAGCTGCAAGAGTTTATTTAACAAGAGAAGAGGGATCCGTGTGCCACAAACAAATTCAACAACGTATGCTATTAAATACAGCTATAGCTATTTCATTTTAGATTTCTCTAACAAATTCAACATTGATTAAAAAAAAAAACTGAATTCTGAGTTGGCAACCCAGCAAATGAACTGATTCCTTTAACGGCTCGATTTGTACTCTGTCAAGTCTGAATACCTGATGTGACGTTAAAGTTCTTTTTATAAATTGTCTTCTTATCTTGTTTCCTGTCATTTGAAACTACATACCTTTATAGGGGCTTAATCTATCTTTACAAGCCACTTTATAATTTATAAATTACTTTACGTCTCATTAGATGTTCTCAATCACCTTGCGGTTAGACAGAACAAATACTGGTGTTATCATTTGATATATGAGCAATCTGGCTTCAGAGTATCTAAGTGACTTGCTTACTATCAGGCACTTAGCCAATTCCTAGCAATAGAGTTGCAAACAAGACAGGCAAAGTTCTGGCCCTCAGGGAGTTTGTCTTCCAGAGTGAGAGTACATACACATAAATATATGTAATATAATGTCAGAAGAATAATAAATGGCAAGACTGAGACCACACAGGTCATCTATCTCAGATCTGAACTTTTCTTAGCATCTTTACATCAGTACAAATGCTATAGAGTGGTTGTTCTAGGACAGTATTCCCCATTAAGCCTTTGCGGTATGACTCCAGCGAATCCTACAGGTCCACAAGTAGACTTCTACTACTTGTCTACTCAGTATAGATAGATGTTCGTGTATCCGTGGGGAGCTGCAGACCAGAGAAGTAGATATCGGTGTTCCAGAGAGTTTACTTAAAAACATGATTTGTGGACACTAGAGAATGGCAATTACTAGGCACCAGTGTGGTTCACTGAGAACAAGTCAGACAAGCCAAATCAACAGAACTTGCATTTGCAATAGGTCAGGAAAGAGACGAGGAGACGATGCTAGAGATATACTTGGTCTACATTTTAAGAGCCACCCCAAGTCCTTCTTTATAAATCAGGTTGATGATAAATACATAAGCACAAACTTCATGAAGACCCTTGGTAAAATAAACCTGTAAACAAAGCATATTTGTGGCAAAATGTGAGGCAATATAGTTAAGTGGATTTAAAATGAACTCAGTAAACCAACCTAAAAATCATGGCCCATTGCTCAACTCACAGGAGGAAAGACTTCAATCTTCGACCATGGTCAGTATTTCCAACTATGGTTTAAATGAGAATGTCAATAAGATGCTGGTAAAATCACGTGTAAGAAAAAGGCTGAGAGGGAAAGGTTATGGGTGTGTTGAAACACATCATCAGAATCCTACTTCACTTCTAAGTGGAGGCGGTAACTCACTCAGTTCTGAATCAGTACTAAGTGCTCACTGTGAACAAGGTACTGTGCAAAATGCTGAGGTGAGGCATTGTCCCACCCTCCAGAGGTTCCTCTGAGCAGCCACTGCTGTCACATTGCTGTCCCCATTACCACCCTATCATGGGCTGAATTGTGTCCTCTCCAAAATTTATATGCTAAAGTTCTAATCCCCAGTACCTCAGAATGTGACCGTATTTGCAGGCGGGATTTTAAAGGAAACAGCTAAATGAGGTCATGAGGGTGGGCCCTAATCCGATCTGACTGTCATCCTTATGGTAAGAGGAAATCAGACGCAGACACACACAAAGGGAAGACCATGTGGAGACACAGGGAGAAGATGGCCATCTACAAGCCAAGGGGAGAGATCTTAGAAGAAACCACCTGGCTGACACCTTGATTTTGGACTTTAGCTTCTGGAATTGTGAGAAAATAAATTTCTCCTAATTGTCTAAGCCACCCAGTCTGTGGTGTTTTGTTATGGCAGCCCTAGAAAACTAATGCAAACCTCCATCAGTACCTTGACCATCTCAGACCTCTGCCCCCCAGCCATGCTGGTTCCAACTGCTTTATAAAGTTATGTTGTAACATAACCTATTTGTAAGACAAAGATTGTCTTTTCAATTTGCAAAGTCAGTTGTCTCTTCCTTCACTGACATTTACTTACTGACCTTGCTCTGCATCAAGCCCTCTGCTAGTCTTTTTTGTATTTATCACGTCACGGAGAGAAGTGTGAGAACGTGTCAGTACGATATGGGGGCACGGGCAAGAGCATCCTGGAAATGGAAAGTCGTTGTTCAAATTCCCATTTGAATTGGAAGGGTCCACAGTATCTTCAGAGAAGAGAAAGAAATTTGCTGTGGCTGGAATAAAATATGTATTGGATATAGGAGCAGGAGAAGGGGTCAAGAGATGTATTTGGGTGGACTCTAGCAGCTTTTTCTACCACTCTAAGGTCTTTTGGCCCCATGCTGTATATAATGGAGAATCTAAAGATGTTTTTTAACAAACAAGTTGTATGATTATCTTTAAAATTATATCCTGGCAGAAGCAAGGTTGGATGGAGACAGGGGAGCAGTGTCAGGAGGCTGAGCTCAGAAGTTCTTCAAAGACCTGAAATGATGAACTTTATTATTCATGAGGTTCTGAAGTTATGAATCTGCTCCTCAATCTACTAGTATTGCTCAAGTGTGTGTGTCTGAATCACGACACCTACATATATACACGTGTGGACACTGCATGCTTGTGAGCTGACCCAAATTTAATTTAATTCATCAGCACTACAAATAAAGCTATTGTTACTTTTAGTAATTTACTGCAATTGTCCATGTCTTCTGTTCTTCCTGGCAAGTGATTATAACATTAAATTGTTTATATATTGCCATGATAAAACAATATTTTAGAGTTTATAAAAGGCACATTTCTATTAGCAAATCACAGGAGCAGAAGGTTCCTTTTGTCCTTCAGTATTGAAGCTCTCATCTTGAGAGATCCAATTCATAAAAAGACATTCACATAGCTTAGTGGGGTTTTTTTCTCTCTCTTTTGCTTTTTATGAGAAGAAAGGAGGAATCGGGAAGGAATCCATATCAAATAGAAAAGTAAAGACAAAGCAAAAATAAAATAAAAATCCTCAATGATTAGTGTGATGAATAGGGTGAGTACTGTGATAGGAAAAAACTGAAATCACACAGACTCTTAGGAAACACGTCTTTCGAACATTTCCATAAAGATGGATGGGCACGTAACCCACAGGGGAATTCAGAATGATTCTTATTCTATAAATAGCAGCTGCCACCTTTTGTTGTGCTCCTAAAATAGCTTGCACATTAACAGAAGAGACAAGTGGAGTGTATTGCAACAGATTTTGTCAATGGAAAATAATTAACCTTCATCAAGAGAGAAGGGGAGGGCAGGAGAGGGAAGAGTGCAGAGGATATGAAGGTAATGACTAGGAACATGAAAACAGGAATCCTGCTGCAGGCTGAGGACCATCAAGGGAGACTGCAGTGACCATTCAGGGGTGGAGTTTAGTCATGGGGACAATATCGAAATTCAACAAATGTTGGGTAAGCCTTCCATGCATGCAACACATTGTGCTAGAGTCTGCACAGGAATGAAAGATGGATGAGAGGCAACCCCTGCCTTGGAGGGAGTTATCACTTAGGAAGAGTGATTATGCAGAAATATTAACATCAATAATACAAGGCAGCACGTAAGATATATCATGAGACATAAAATCACAGGACTCTTGGAGTCAGAAGTAAAAAGAAAACACTAGAATGGTTTGGAAAAGCATCGTGGAAGGGATCATATTTGAGTACTTTCCTACTTAAAGGATGAGTAGGATTTTAACAGGTACAGAAGGTGAAGGATACGAGTGGTAGGGGGAGGAGGTACCCCAAGCAAAGGGTGAAATATGAAGAGGCAGCAAATAACAGGGCTAGGGAAAAAGAACAGATGTAGATACAGCCAAGCAAGTTTTGTTGGTAGGTGGCCAGAGTAGGTTTTGCTTATTCTTCTAAGCTAGAAAAAAAAAATATTGATTTGAAGGAAAGGAATGGAAGCTGAGCTTTCCCACTGGAAAGGTAAAGCTATTAAATGGGAATTAACACCCCCTCCATCCCCATACAAGTGGAGCCAGACACATCATCACTGCCGGTATTCATTTGGCAAAGGAAAAGAAAATGCTCCTCCAGTGGATTCTCAAAGCAGCCTTTAACCCTCTACCACCACCTCGTAGCAATCCTCAAAGGCAAGTTAATTTTTTGTTAATGATGAAAAGGTCTGTCCTGTGCATCATAAGATGTCTAGCAGCATCCCTGGGTTCTGCCAACTAGAGGTTTCAACACCCGCCAGAGCTGTCAATCAAAAACTTCTAGAAGGGAGTGGGGATTAAAGGAGTAAGTAATATTAAATAAAATAAACAAAAAAGATTTTCTTAACTGGAAAACCTGAGAGGTATAATAACAACAAAAACTCACATTTTTAGGGCTGCATGTCAATGTAGTTCTAAGGCCTTTATTGTACTGATGTTGGGTGGATTTAAAATTAGCTGAATAAACCTATTTAAAGATTAGCCCATTATTTGACTCATGGGAGGACTGAGCAACAGAAGGCAGTCCATACAATTAGTATCCAATTTTACAAGTGATAAAATTGAGGACCAAAGTTATGCAGTTCTTAAGTTTTGAATCCAAGATTTGAACCAGGTCATCTGACTCCTAGCCCAAAGGCTTAATTAACCACCCTGCTGTTTTGCTTCCACTGGAACGCAGCTGCTTTGTGAGTTCTGCTAGGTGGAAACTGAGGCTTGGCTTGGGGAGGTGATGGGATTTGCCCAAGGTCATCCACTTATTGGTAACTGCTCTGTGGCTAAAATATAGGTCTTCTGGCTCACTCTACAGATGTTTTTCTACCTAGAGTACCCTAGGAATGTACACAAAGGAGATTGCTTCCTCTTCTCAGGAAACCTGTGTGTAGGAGAGATTGGAGCAACTAACAGGTGGCAGTGAAATTGCCTCTGGAATAGAAAGCAGGTTGGGACTCAGTCTGGTGCCTGCATTTAAAGAATTGACTCCTGAAGTCACCCCCTTCCTTTAACACACACTTACATAGGTATGCAGGCTACAAGGAAATAGAGAACTTGGTTAATGTTGCTTTGAACCTACAGAGATCTAGAGAGTGTCAAAATGTTTATATTGTTTCCCCAAAACTTCTAGGCACATTAAAACAAAACTTTCTTGTAATTAAATCAGGGTAATTCCACTAAAATTCCAACCTAAAATACAAGAAGAGGGACTTTTCAGATATTTTGAGGGTTGACATAAGATATTTTAACTCCCTTAATTGTGCAATCTTGTGGCATTTAGAATGAGGAAGAGGGTCCGAACACCCCACCACTGCCCAGCCTCTAGAGAGGCTGTCTGCCCGCACATAACAGGTGCTCCCATCTGCCAGGCAGAGAAAATGAGCAGTCTAGACTCATTATCTCAGCCCCCGGTGTCTCAGAGCGGCAAGCTGAGCGTAGGGAGGAAATACAGAATACAGACAGAAGGTGAAATTGATGATCCACAGCATGGTTTTCTGGTCAATCAAAAAGACGGGGGCTTTTTCGCTTGCTGCTCTCCTCACCTAGAATGCCTTTCTCCCAGAATTCCACATGGCTCCCTCTTAGGTCCCCACAGAGACTTTCTCTGACCTCCATAATTATACTGGCAATTCCTGCACTTTCTACCTCCTTTCCTACCTAATGTTTCTCTAGAACAATTATTATCTTCCAATATAATACATAATTTACATATTGCCTTTGCTAATTGTTACAATAGAAGGGAAGCTCCACGTGGGTAGAGATTTTTATTGTTTTGAGTACTCAGCACTATGGGTCTGGGACATGGCTGGTGTTCAGCAAGTATTTGTTAAATGATGAATGAAGGTTAATATAATTTTTAAATGATTTCAATTTATGTTCAGTTCACTCATCAGCATGTCCTATTATAAAAGCTATTCGTATTTAAAAGCCTAATGAGCCTCTTAATAAGTGTTGGTGAAAATCCTGATGTATTTAAATTACTGTGTAGTAAACATCGGCCAAGAACTTCTAGAACCGGATGAGGTTTAAAACAATGGAGGGTTAAAAAAAAGCAAGGTAGGTACCAGCTACCACTTTTCTGAGGGCTTTCCAAGGAGACCAAGGTGAAGTTACGTTTAGAAGGATTACCTGCCAGTTTCCCACAGGGGTTGATTTTTGTAGATGTCAGAACTTCTGACACACCTGCTCAGGTGAAATCGGGACAAAATCTGAGCAAGGGCACATGTGCGTAAGTGAAGACTGAAAATTAACACCTGAGCACTTTTTCCTTAGGAGTTCGTGGGGGGGGGGGGGGGGGGGTTTAAGTGTTTGTTTTGCTAAATAGAGAGAATCTTTAATCAGTGTTTACACAGTTTCTTGGAAAAGCATATCAAAAAGTGAAACTATGCCCTGTTCTGAGCCCCTTCTGGGGACAAGAGAACGGACTGTGTTAGCCATACTGTGACTATTAGAGGCCAGTGGATAAATCAGAGAGTCCACAGCATAATTACAAAATGAGGGCTGATATCTGTGCTTTCAGATCCAGTGGGTGGAGGAATCTGTGGCCTCCTGCAAGGCAGGTTGGAGTGGGGTGGGTCTCAGGAGCCTCTCCATGTGGTATATCATAATCACCATAACACTGACCATTTGCTAGCCACATATCAGGTGTCGGGACGGTTAGGTACCTTACCTGCATTAGCTCATGAATGCTCAAAACACCATATGTTTTCCCTTTTCTAAAGATGAGGCTCAGAGGGGTCTATCAGCTGCCTAAAGTCACACAGCTAGTGTGAGAGGAGGTCAGTATTCAAAACTCAAGTCCCTTTGGCCCCAGGGCCATGTCAGTGCTACTATACTAGTAGCAGTTTAGAGTAAGCACCGAGGCCTGGGGACAGGGCAGGTCAGGGTGAGCAGGCCGGTGTCACAGCAGTTCTCAGGTGCCAGCCAGGAACTGGAGGCCACCCAGAGTCCAAGTCCAGCCTGAGCACCTAGACACACTCTGTGGTACAAGTGTCAAGACTAACTTGGTGGGCATAAATGATAGGGGTTCACACCAGGCTTAGGGCTGCAGTCCAATTTTTGGCATGCAGAGAGGTGGACAGACCCACAGAAACATGGAGGCACAGACAGACACACCGAGGGAGAGCGCTCGCTGGAACTGACAGAAGGGCTTCTACGTTGCTCTCCTTTCTCCCTAATGTCCAAACGCTGCCTTCACACCCCCCTCACCTGTCCATTTTCTCCTCCAGCCTCCACCTCTCTCTCCAGCTCATCCTAATTGTCTCTGCAAAAGGGGGTCCTGGCTGTTGGACTTAGTTGCTCCTCCTCTCTGCTCCTGAGACAGCTCAGGCTCCCACCCATCTCATCAAACACCCCTTCTAAGCTCCACATTTTTCATTGGCACCCAGGTAATAGTAACTCATAAAGAGCTGGAACAGAACCCACATAGAATGGGGGCACCCACTTGGTAGGCAAGTAACCTCCTACAGCAAATGGTCTTAAGGTCGTCTTCGAGGCCGGACACCAGATCCTAGGTCAGGCAACATGCCTGTACTCTAAGCAATTTTCTCATGTTTTGCCTGACATTCACTTATTCCAGACCTTTCCATGCCAAGGAAAGATAATACCTCCCATTTGTTTAGCCTTTTACAGGTTGCAAAACACTTTTAGCTGCATTACCTCACTGAATCCTCCCAAGAGTGTTGGAGGAACAGCCCTCTCCCCCATCGGGTGAAGAAAACAGACCATAGCTGGGCCAGCGGACTGCCCTGAGCGCCAGAGCGGTCAGTCTCAGGCAGCGGGCAGCCCCCAGAGCCAGCTGCTCCTTTTCACTGCAGCCAAAAGAACAAGTGACTCAACCTGTCAGAGAAAAGAAGGCTTCTTTAGCCCAATTTTTATTTCCTCATGACATAACCTTTGCTCCCGTTAATCTAAGAAAAACCCAATTAAACAAAAACAGTTGCCAGAACTCTAGGAGTGGAAAATCAAACTTTCGCATGCTGACTTCAATTCACAGATGGTCCCTTGGCTCAGGAAGTTCTCTCCATCCTCCACTTACTTGTAGTCTTATAAATAATACTACTTTTCCGGTGAAAAACACTGGAAGCCATAAGAACATTTACATGAAGGATAGCTTGAGACTTTGTACAATAGAGGAAAAAAGAGAAATGGGGACAATGGGGAAGAAAGAGACACACGGGCATGAGAAGGGGCTCATGCACAAGTCTGGACCTGCAGGAGACCGCGCCATGACTTGGCCTTCTCCCTTCCCCCTTCCCCCTTCCCCCTTTCCCCTTCCTCCTTTTCTCTTCTTCCTTCTCCCTTCTTTTTTGGCCCAGATGAAGCACCACAGTCCTCTCCTCCCTCCCCTGCCCTTGACCTTACTGTTTCGCCTTCCAACCAGCAGCTCCCGGCTTCCTGTCCCAGCCTCTCCCTGACACTTCTGGCCTGCAGTCTGTATACCAGGTAGAGAAACAAAAAGACTTTGAATGAGAGGGAAGGGAGGAAAATCTGACAATACTGCTTAAAAGAACCAGACATAAACTTCTTTTTGTTTATCTTCATGGAATGTGGCAGGCTGCTGGGAATAGATGATCACAATGGGGTTCCCTGGGGAAACATTGTGTGTGGGCTGATCACCTCCTTTCTGACATATTCCAGCTCCCACAATACGGAGTCACATGAGGACCCAGAAGACCTCCACCACTGGGAATTCATGGAACTGTCTGCTTCAGAAAGAGAGAGGGCAGTGAGAGAAACACACATTTTATAGGTTCTATTTCAAGGGAAGAGAGGACACGGACGTGTCCTGGAGTAACGTAGGGACATACAGCAGCCTGTTGCTGACGGGCATCCCCCAGTCAGTGGCATGATTGTGACTTTCGTATCATCTTATGGGGCTCAACTTAAGTGAGACCATCCACCTTTCCTGTCCCCTCTTTCTAAAAATAGATCCCTCCATTATTGTCTATCTCAGAACCCTGTTCATACCCTTCTTAACGCTTAATAAGCTGTAATTGTTTTGTTATTTATCAATTTGTTTATTGACTGGCTCCCTCAAAAGACACAAGCTACATTAGCATGTCTACTTTCATTACTAATTTGAGATAGTCTAAAGTAAGAGCTCAATTTGTATCGGGAATGAACAAATGAGTATTAAAATATCTGGCACAGTATGTGATTTCTCAGTAGTTATTTCACTAAACCAAGCTTTTCTCTCTGAGCCTCATTCTATTAGGGCGTGTGGACACGTGGAAATGTAATTCTGCACAAGGGTGACTGAGTGCATGCTGACTAAAAGCAGAAAAAGAGCTGCAGGTGAAGATTTTGTTTAAGGTGGGTCTCAGGGACCGGCAGGAGAGGCCACATGCACACTTCAGGATCTCTGGGAACAAGGAAGTTAACCCCAAGCGCACGCCCACCTGCTCTGCCCCCTTTTCTGGGGCTATCAGTTAAAATAAAGGCCTAAAATCAGAACAAATGGACTGACAAGTATTTACAGAGACATAAGATTTGAAAACTTCCTGGAGCAGTAAAGCCCAGGCTTTGCCCTTAACCATTCCAGGGTTCCCACCAATTTATTTCCATGTAAATTTACCTCATTTCTTTCCAACAAGGATTTTGAGTAGGGTGGCTTAAAATGCCCCCATTTACTACATGCTCTGTCCTTAGAAATTTCACCTAAAGGCACGTTTCAGGCCAGTTCCCCCAAGTGATTTGAAGGAGAGCATAAAGTTTGACCTTGGCACATGATGGGAAGGTTGGATAGGATCTGCCCAAGCTTCAGGAGACTCAGAGCCCTGAAGCATCCCCCCTCCCCGACCCAGCACACAAATTAGCAACCAATTGTTTCTGCCTCTCACGCCCTCTTGTAGAATGAAGCTGCTCATCTTCCCTAATTCCAATAAAGCAGAGACAAAGCCTGTGGGAGAGAGATAAGATTAAAGGGAGCTACAGCTGGGTGGCAGAAGGGCTGTGCCTTTTGTTTTAATCTGACTCTACCAGCACCTGCCTAGTGAGGCCCCGGAGGGCTCTTTAAGGCCTGTGTGGCTGGCAGTGCCCTTTTCCAGGACCCCCATGTTCTCCGGCTGTGCTGACAGCCTCGCGCCCCCTAGAGCAGCTGTCTAGAGGCTGACCGTCCGTCACTTGGGCTGTTCTTTATCCAGGATTTGTTTCTTCTTTATATTTGAAGAATTTTGCTTTTGCTTTGTTTTATTATTTGAAGAATTGAAAAGTCAGGAAAAGAGAAACACAACTAAACTACTTTATAGTTTACTGAAAAAGAAACATTAGAATCCAACTCTAATACTGGGAATTTCTAATGTCTCTCTGTCTCTTGAAGCTACTGAGTTCCCTCCTCTGTTATGTCCCAGCGGAGCTCTCGGCCGGCACTCAGACTTGCCCAGTCCAGTCATCCAGACGGGACACCACACTCTCGTGGTTGTGCTCACTCTTCATTTAACTGCCCTGTCTAATTATAATTCTGGCCTGTCTGTTCTCTTAGCAAAAAGTGTCCCAGGAAAGAAAGAACTGATAGACTTGGTGTCTGAAGACTTCGTTAGACTCTTAGGAAGAGGCCTCACATGCCTTCACCAAATGCCCCTGAAGAACACTTGAAGTGTCTGAAGGGCTGTCAGTGAAATATGTTGCCGCCTGTATGTTGCTGCCATGTAGGGTTGGGCCAGTCAGTAGAAGTAGGAGGCATCTTTGGACAGTGGGAGCAGCCAGAGCTCCCAGCTGCCTCACAAGACAACACATGTCACTAAAGGTGTTCAAGAGCTTGCTGGAGCAGGGGGTCCATGAGCCTGGATGCCTATTGTAATCTCTGGGAGTTGGAAGAGCACAGGACCTTGTATGCAAGAACATAGATTGAAGGCCATGCTCTCACAGTAATAGAGTTACGGAAATTTTGAACTTCTGCTTTCTCATTAGTAAGATGAGCCTAGTACCAACATTAAAGAGTTGTTGTAAGAAGTAATAATTAGTTATATGTGCTCAATAAATGTTACTTTTTAAATAGATAACTTGGTCAATGAAATTGACATTTAGTTGCTTCTGAGAATGAGTCAGAAACCCAACAACACCTGTAGATTTAGCAAGGGTCTCCAAGAAACATTGGTCCTTTATCTGTCCAACCCAAAGACAGCCAATGAACACATTTCCAAGTTAAGTATACAATTCATAAACCATATTCATACACATTGTTTCATTTGGATGCTGGCCATCATGACAGCCGTATAAGTGGGAAAGATAATTTTATGTCAACTTTGCAGATAAGAAAAATTATTTGCAGAGTTAAGTAACTTGTACGAGGTTGCGCTGCTAATTATCCTCAGATGTAGGGTGAGAAATAACTTACACCTCCTAACTCCTACTCAGGCGCCATTATTTACACTATCCAAAGCTCTGTTCCCTGTCAACAGTTTCACAGGCTTAGTTTCTTTCCTTCCCAAGCAGACAAGAGACTAGAGACTGTATTTTGTGGTTCTTTTTGCCTCCCATTCTGCTAGCCAGTGCTTTGCATACAGTGAGAGCTCAAAGTATGTATTGGAATTCATTCATGGAATGGATTCTGAAGAGAGCAGCACTTTTTCATAAGCATAACCCCCAACTTGGGGCCTGGGACTCTGTCTCACTTCACCGCTGTATCTCCAGGGCTCTTAATTCTAAGGTTCGCTTAAATCTCTTTTTTCTTAACCATTTACGCTGGTCTCTCCACAAGGCCTGCTGACTTTGTTGTTTCAGTGTTTGCTAGGTGTTCCCCATCTCCACAGTCCGGTCTCAAGCAGCTCTTGCCATTCTCCATTTTCTAGGTCAAGTGGAAAGACATGGAGCAGATTAGAGTTTGAATCCCCAATCTTCTCTCACTAGTCTGAGTAACTTGGGGAAAATTACTTAGCATTTCTAAACCTCAATATTCTTACTTGTGGGGGGGGGAGAATATTTACATACCAAGATTCTTGTGAGGATTAAGAAAGACAATGGACCAGTGTCCTGTCCCTGCAAATTTTTCTGAGCTACGAAAGCCACAAGAACACAATCCTCAAGTATAATTTTCATTGTATCACTTACCTACTCAGATCTCTTCTTCAGCATCTCCTGAGCAATATTCCCTGAAGTTCAAACTCCAGGTCAACACTGCCCAATAGAAACGTAGTGCAGGCCACAAATGTATTTGCCACAAATGTATTAGAAAATGAATTTTCTAATAGCCACAGTAATGCAAAGTAAAAAGAAACAGCTGAGATTAATTTTGATGATGTACCTTATTTAACCTAATATATCTAAAATGTTATCATGTTAACATGAAACCATAAAGAAATTATTAATGAAATATTTTACATTCTTTTTTATACTAAGTATTGAAATTCAGGAGTGTGTTTTACACTTACAGCTCATCTCAATTTAGACTAGCCACATTTCAAGTGCTCAATAGCTGCGTGTGACTAGTGGCTGTTACATTGGACGGAGCAGCCTAAATTTCAGTTAAACCTTCTCCTACCAACTGCTTCTCTTTGCTGGTGATCCAGATTTCCAGATTATCAAACACTTATCAGAAACACTCCTCTGCCACATTATCCCTTTCTTACCTAAAAAAAACAAATTACCGTAAGTCTTTCACCCATCTAGAAGGTTCTCACCACTCTTCTCATACTCTTCAGACCCTTGACTGCTGAACAATTATTTCCAGGGAAGCTGTCTCTGCCTAATTCCACCTGGGTCTGAGGTCGCCCACTGAGAAGAGAGGTGTATTAATTACAAGGTAAAGTGATCTTGGTGAAGAGCCAGGGCTATGGAAAGGCAAACCTAGGTTTACATTTAGGTCTAGGCTCTGCCACTAACTTACCTTGGCAGAAAGGAATGGGGGTGAGGCTAGCTGTCAGTATTTTAAAAGCAATGGGGATACTCTAGTTTAGCCCAGAAATCCACACTTAAGAATGTTCCTTTGAGTGGTTCTTCCATAGACCCCCTGGGGTGACTGCTGTCTGTGACATGGGGCACAGAGTTAGCACTTCCACTAATAGCCTGCGAGTGTTAGCACTGTCAGTGTTGTTCGCACCGTCCAAAGGCAGCCGGGTATCAGGCAGCTATTGCTCATCTTGCCGGATCAGCCAGCCACATCAACACTGGCTCCGCTTTTAAATTGAGAAATTAATATTTAATACTCTATCACTTGTTTTTATAAAACATCATCACATTGCCTTGCAGGGCTACTGGCATGCAGGTGAAAAGATTTTTTGTCAGGCACTATTAATTCCAAACCTGGGCTATTTTTATCTCCTCGCTATGAGGTCATCAACATTGTCCTGTGATCTAGCAAGTGCCGCCTCTTTTAAACAGTATCAGTCTGAAGGAATAAGCAATGGTAGGCAAAAATTGGGAGAAGAAAACTTAGTTAAGTATTTAATAACCCATTCAATATTTTCTAAGTAAATAACCCTTTGCTCTATTTAAATCAGAGATAAAGTTTCAAATTCTGATGAACTTAAGTGGAAATGCCCCCAGACTTCGTGAAAAAAACTGACTACCACGACCCCATGTTCTTGTGAAATTGTTATTGATGTATTCTTTAGAAACCCATAACTGTCACTAGTGTTGCTCCATAACCCATTCCCAGCCATTTCTTTATGTCAGACAGAACAAGCCCCTGATGGCTCCACACTTTTGCAAATAGGAAACTGTCACTTTTCAGTAATGCCTTTTTATTATGTCTCTAGGCCCATATCTGTATATTGTGTACAACTTTTACCTTGTTCATCTTTAATTGAAAAGCTTCCCCGAAACACAAATTACCAAAGAGGAAAAGCTAGTTACCAAGGACAGACTTCCTAATGAATCAGAGAGTGACATCTATACATACTGTATCTTCTTCGTTCAGAAAACCTTATATATATTTAAGAGAGGAACAAGCCATATTTCAACCAACTGTGGATCTTGCATTTCTACTGGCAAGAAGTGCAGACAGCCTTTATTTACTTTTTTAAGCGTGGAAGCAAATTAGCAAGTGTCTCTTGTATGGAATCTGTGAACAGATTTAGACAGATGGGACTATCTCTTGAGCATGCTTGATTGAGGAAAACAAATCCCATCCAAGGACAAAGTGGCCCAATGGAGATGAATAAGGATAGCACTGAAGAGCTCTGAATTTCCATCCAGGAATCTGCAGGGGATTCTCTTTAAAACGGGAAATAAGGAAAACTACATCTTTGGCTGCAGCCGGGACACTCTCCAAAATAAAGGCAGTGCCACTAAAAAAGGGTTAATTCCTGATTTTATTCTGCATGCCAAGAGAGTGAACGGCATGAATAATTTGGGGATTCAGATCAGATTCTTTTGTTCATGACCTGATAAAAGAAAGATTTGCGTTCACATTCAAAAGTTTCTTCATTGATTCTCGCCTTATTTTTGTAATAAGCCTTGGTGTATTTTTGAGTCTGGAGTTTCCACCAAGCTGTGCAGTGGGAATAGGAGCTACTACTATCAGAAGACCTTCTCAAAGATATCATGAAAGGCAAGACATATATCCAGTGAAATTCTGATGCCTCCTGCTGTCTGTGGGAATTAGAATAATGCCCAGGAATCCTGTGAGTAAAACAATTTCAGGAGATGCAAATAGCTCTGCAAGGCAGAGAAGTTTCAAATACCAGAGAAATAACCAGGGGTTTGTAAAATCAAGTTTCATGCAGAACCTCAATTTTTATTATTTACATTTTTTATTATTTAATTTTTACTGCTATGGCTCCTGTTTTTGTTCCTGAGCAACCAACAGAGAATATTAGGAAAATATTACAGTTTTGAAAATTTCAGTATTTGCATTAAATTATTTTTGTCTTGCCTAAAAATACTCTTAAAATGTGAAGAAAAAGAAAGGAAAAAAAATCGAACAATCCTTGGCTACAGAACATTTCTATAAACTACTTGTTTTTAAATAAGCTTTCTTCCTGAAGATGAAACCACAGATGAATATAATTCAAAGGAAAAAATACCTTTGCCTGACACAACTGAAGTCTTCTTACTGGCAACTTCAGGTCCACTGTTACTAAGGTAACTCAATCAATCAAATTTTGAGTAATATTCTAGAACTTATTAATAAAATGTGAGGAGAGAAAAGAGATTAGGTTTAAGGTGAAAAAATTGTACTTACAGAATTAAGTAGCCTACAACTGTCTCCTTTGCTTTTTATATTTCAGATAATTCTCAGATCTTAGCAGTTTCATAATGATAAAGAAGCTAATGAGCTTCTCAGTGCTCAGGTAAAAGATATTTTATAGGACAATAATTTGAGGTTTAGTATTAGGACATAAATTTTGCTACTTCATCTCTAGAATAAATAAAGCCGGTATAGAATCATTTTTTGTGACAACTTTATGAAATGTATCAAGTCTTATTGATCTATATTACCTCAGGCTTCAGATTAAGTGAATAATAAGTAAATAACTATTATTTTAATAAAAAAACAAAGGTGATGGTGAATTTATAGTGGCAAGAACACACGGAAATAGAACTTGTATAGCATAGAAAAAATAAATGTGCTAATGCTGAGGCTGAAAACTAACAATGCTCTTTCATTTATAATTTGTTCTAGTATATCTCGAGAGTATGTATTTCAGAGGCCTCTACTGGTTTTGTCCTATCTATAATTCCAAAAACAATAAAAGAAGAAGCAAAAAAAAGTTATCTAAAGATGGAATTTAAAATGTTTAATTCTTTTTTACTATTGAACTTCCTGCCTAAATTTTATGTCTTTATAGATGGATTGATTTATATTTGAATATTCTTTAATTGTTGTGGAAGTACAAAAGAATATATTGTAGAATATGAGAAAACTAAAGTAAGACTGAAGTGAACATGGTGAACTCCCTTCATATTTGTATCTAGAAATGTGAATATCAATGTATATCAGCTTTACTATCAGTGTGTGTTCTTGTTTGAATACCAAATGTTTCAGTAAATTTTTTACATGTCAAAGAAAATACTCTGTAAGAATTAAAAATATAAGAAACAGAAAAGGATCCTTAAACTCATTATCAGCTTTCACTTAAGTCACACAGAAGTCTTCAGAGCATTTTATGTATTATAAAATTTTAAATGAAGTAATGTCCAGAAAAACCTAAGAGTATAAAGAAAATACTAAGTGCTGAATATTATAGTATAAATTTATATTGTTATGGTGAATCTGTCTTTCCTCCAAAATGGCAGTAAAAAAATACAGATTGTCTTAGTAATGGTGAGTGTCTTGGTAATCACAATTTTTAAGAATATCATTTTACTCTCATTTTATTGTGCCTTGAATAGTGTTCAAGGAAGATCTGTTTTACTAGTGATAACACCTTGCATTTGTAGCACTTTAGTAGTTAGAGAATGCAGTCAGTTAAATGATCTGATTTGATATGCAAATACTCTGGGAAACACTATTTTTCCCCTTCCTTTATCTGGAGGAAGAAACAAAGGCTGAAGGGTTAGGTGTCTTACCAAGGTCTTAAAGCTAGGGAGTGGTGGGACTGCAACTTGAACTTGAGTCTTCGTGCTCCAGTCATATATGCTCCTACCACTACTCCACAATATCTTCATTGAAAAGATGAGCTATTACTAAATATTACTATGGAAACCTCACCAAAGGAAAAGAGAATGCAGCAGGGGCTACAGCAGTGGTTGAGTGATTAACTTATGTGTAGCTGGACGTCTTTCATATGTTGAAAGAAGTTGCACATATTTGTTTATTTGAGTAATTTTATCCTTTGTTGCTTTCTTACAGGCTATGGCACTTGTCATTTTAAAAGTATTAAACTTAGCTGACTTAGGTTTCCATACATAAATGTTGGCAGACGTTAGGGAAAGTCCCTTTGTAAGAGTTGTAAGCACGTGACTTAACATGTAGTATGATTGACATTCCGTGTAGTTTACTTTATGAAAATGTTAAATATGATAATATAGAAAATTTTAATGAAGTCACTTTATACATAAAATTGGATATAATGAAAATCTGTGTTTTAAGAATCTAGAACCACAGAAATCAAAGTTAGCAAGCCAAATGAATTATAAACTCTATTACGCTGCTACCAAATGGCATCAGTAACTGATACCCTTTGTCAGAATCATATGAACCATATTATTATATGTATTAAAACTTTCGTAGATAATTCTGGTGACTATTTGGCTGTTAACACTCACTGTTATAATTATATACTGCTTTTTTATATACTATAGCAGCAATTTTCAACCAGTGTGCTGCAAGAATTTTTAAAACATGCAATACCTGACAATTTAGTTGAGGACACTGATCTCTTTTCCCTTAGGTTGTCAAATAAAAACATGACAACAGCTAACACAACAATAGCCATCCTGTGTGAATGCCCTGTCTTAAGTCATAAATATATAGGTCATATAATAAGTTGCATCTTAATGGTCACATCACATGATAAGGTTGCATCTGATTGGTTAATTCTTTGTACCAGAAATCCTTATACTCGAGTATAGGCTCCTGATTTTTTAAAGTCACTTTGCATCAAAAAGGGTAGGTAATTACTATTATTATTTTTTTAAATCAATCAAAACTATACATATTTTTTCAGATCAGCAAAAAATATACTTTTTGAGGTGTTGCAGAATTTTATTTTATTTATCCTCACCTAAGGACATGCTTATTGATTTTAGAGAGAGGGGAAGGGAGGGGAAGAAAGATGGTGGGAAACATCAATGTTGCCTTTCATACCTACCCTAACCAGGACCAAACCCTCCACCTAGGCATGTGGCCTGACCAGGAATCAAACCCATAACTTTTAGGTTTACAGGCACTCCAATCAAGTGAGCCACACTGGCCAGGGCACTGTGCCACAGAATTTTAGGAATTAGTTTATGTGTGCTATGAGATGAGAAAGGTTGAAAATCCCTGTACTATTGCAAAATTTCTAGTCATTAATGAAATTATGGTGCTACTGCAAAAAATAAAATAAAATAAAACAAAACTTTGGAGGATAGGTTAGATATGCTAAAACGGTTTGAAGAAGACCAAATATGTGCCAAGAAATAATGAGCTGCTGATTTAGGAGAGAGAGCTCTAATAAATAATAGATGATTCTACCTCTAGATTTATAAGAACATTTATGAAGAAGGAAGAGCAGGAGGAGAGGTTGAGGGAAAGGAAAAGAGGAGGGAGGAACAGAAGGAAAAGGACGAGAAAAAGGAGAAGAGAAGGAAAGTAAGATGACAAGAAAAAATAATATGAGGAGGAAGAAGAAAAGAAGGAATAAGGGAGGAGGAGGAAGAAAAATGAAGTAAGGGAAGAATTGCATAATGGTTGTAGATTTCTGTGCTCTGACAATGCACTCTCCTTCTTTATTCCTATCAATTTGGGAAAATTAACCTTGGATTATTGAAATTTTCTATCATGTAAGCTCTTTAAGAACATACCACTCACAAACTATAATTTCCCTTTATAAAATAATGTACTCAGATTGAGCACAACGTATAGTTTACCCAGGAAGATTTGATCCTCATATGATAGACTCAAGGTTGGAACGATGCTTAAAGGCCATCTGCCATTATCCACTTTTGGACAGTACATGGAATCTCCTCTAAAACATAACCCCAAAGTGACCAAAGTGGTCCAGAGATCTATAGGTCTCTTAAAAGCCTTTGAGTTTGAAAAGTACTTTAAGGTGCCTAATATCATTTAATCTTCACAATAAATCTGTGCAGACAGTTACATTAATTTTTCAATTAAAAAAAACTAAATCCCATAGAATTCATATTGATTGCTTATGAATACAAAACCACCTTGAAAAAGACCAGGTTCACTGACACCCAATTCAATACTTATCTCTATCAACTAAATAATTCCATTTCACTGCCTAAAATTATTTATCAGATGTCTTTAAAATTTCATTGTATACCTAAACCTTAAGTAGTAAACAAATATTTTGGAAAATATATGGACAAACTCTTAGAGCTTACTGTCTTCTAACCAGGATGTTAATTAAATCACCTGACCCTAGGAACATAAGATTCATTGAAAGGACTTTTTAGATGGCACGGTACTAGTCCAATGCCCTCCTGTCTCAAAAACAAAATATAGTTCTAAAGAGGGGAAGAGATTTTCTTTGTGTTATCATATGGCCATTTCCTTATAAAACATAAGAATCCTAAGTATTCTTCCATATTTAATGTGACAGATTTAGGAAGAAATTTGAAAGGGTACTTCCATCTAATGACACTCCAGATACAGAAACAGGAGCTCATTTCTTTTACCAACTCATCCTCAACCACAAAATCCTCTTGATGAGTAGTGAAGGAAGGAAGGAAGGGAAACCCTCCAAATTTTTCTTGTTTTTAAAATTCTCTTAAAATAGCATCTTAAATCTGTAGACATTTTGCCTGGTTCAGTGTGAAACTGAGCCCCACTGAGCCATATTATAAGAGTCAAAGGTCATCCCTTACAGGATTTTACTGTGACAGCCAATTTAATCTCACTTAATTAATGTTGCTTGGATTCCACGTGAATTTTTCACAACACAGAAATAGATTTAGTCTGATGATTTTCTTTTAAATTTTAATAGCTCTCATTTCTATATAAGTACCAGTGCTAAAAAATGTTAATCAAGGGATATGAACCTGGTCTGAGCCCATTACTGTAACACGTCTGCTCATAGAAGCAGATGGAGTTAGGGCACACACACCACACATGCCTTCTTTACTGAAAGTATCTAATCCCAGCACCTGATATAAAGGGGGTGCTTAGTCATTTTTTTCTTTATTCTTGCATACATAGCTTTATCCTAGTGAATTCCTTCAACTTTATCATCTTTTTAGAATATATAAAATAAATTTAGAGAGATATAGATATGTGTATGAATAGTTAATAGGGATGACTCTATTTGTTGACAAGGAAAAGCAGGCAGGCAAAGAAGAAGAAAGGGATGAAGATTAGTTAGTTAATTATACATATGGCCTTACCAAACATTAAAGTTTTAAGATCAATAAGAAAAATATGGGAAGGATTATTAAAATTAACAGAAAGAAAAGAAAAAATGAGGAAAATGAAAATGGAAAGAGGATCAGAAAATAAAGAGAGAAATGACAACAAGACCTGACCAATGATATTAAAAACCACTTATTAAGGGGCTCCTCTGTGCTAGATGCTGAATACCTTACGTTTTCATCTCTGCCAGGTATTTGTATTCCCATTTTGTAGAGGAGAAAACTGGAGCACAAGGTCACAGGGTGGGAATGGTTTTGGAGTTGAGAGTTGTCTACATGCCTTCCACCATTCTACTATTCCCAAAGCTCTCAGGAACGCAAAGAGGGAGTGTCGGAAAAAAAGGGGGGAAGGAATAAAAGAGAAAGAACAGGGGGATATTTAGTTCTCCATTTGTGCCCCTTTGGCTCTGGCTGTCGTTTCATTCAGTTAGTTACATAGAGTCCATCAGAGTCCCAGAAAAAAAAGCAGGAGCCATTCAAATCCATTATTCATGTTGAAATTTACAAATACAAGGTAAAATATAAATCACAGGGCAAAAATGTTTTATTCTTTAACTAATGGTACTCAGTTAACGTTGAGCCAAATTGCAAGAAAATATATATAAGTGAATCGTGAAAGCTTTGAGAGTCACAGGACTATAGACATTCTCCGTGGGCCTTGTTCACATAAGCATGCATCTGCTTCCGTAAGTGCAGGTGTCTTGGCTCTCCCATGGTGGCTATCATTGGCTGTAGACCCAAGCTCTTTCTAAATACTGAATAATTCAAAAGGAATTATTTATGGTTTGTTTTAAGCATTTATTATATAATGTTAAAGTGGGGAATAAGGTGGTTTGAGTGATGGTAAAAATCAACACAATTCCCAGAGTTTTAAGCCCAGAGATTATTCAGGAGGAAGGTTCAAATTTCATTTTTGTAAGGATTAAAGGAGAAGGGTTCATTTACGGGCCAAGAAACATCATGCCCTAGAGAAGAGAGTTCTCTCCATTTATAATGCTGGCATTTGAAAAATAAAGCTTTAGTAGTCCATTAAATGCTTTTATGTTTAGATAAGTTTATTTAAAATCTCCATCCTCCATGGAAAACAATTAAGTTTCAAGCACCATGATAAAAAATGACACACCCTAGGTATAATTTGCTGCGTAAATTACACTCTCAAACAAACATTTTCTGGTGGTTCAAAACAATGGCGGCAGTCCCACAACAGAGGTCACCTAATAAGATAGTCTCTTCCCTGTTTATGTCATTTGTAAAATATTTTGAGCATTACCCCCTATACACATTCTAAACAGAGAATGATACTCATGTGTTTCAAGCTATGTAGATGAGGCTGTTTAATATGATAGCCATTAACCTAGTCTCGCTAGCCATATTTCAAATGCTCAATTTGAGGCATATGTGGCTAATGGCTACTGTATTGGTTATTCCAGGGTTCTAAACATTTCTATCATTGCAGAGAAATTCTCGTGGACAGTGTTGCTTTAAACAAACATCCTCTTTACAAAGGTGAAAGCTTTTTTTAAAGATACCTCATCAGAAGGGAGAACAAAAAAGCAATCAGAATGTGAGACTCAAAAGATTAACTGACACCCTGGCTGGGTAGCTCAGTTGGTCAGAGTGTCATCCCAATAACTCCAAGGTTCCAGTTCAATCCCAGGTCCAGGCACACACAAGGATCAGCCAATAAATAAGTGGACCAACAAACCGATGTTTCTCTCTCTCTCTCTCCTTTCCTCCTTTTCTTCAAAAATAAAATAAATATTTTTAAAAGGTTAGCTGACTTTCTCAAAGTCAGTTAATGAGAGAACCAAGACTTAACTCCACCTTTCTTGCATTATGCTCAGTTCCAGCCTGTTCCCAGTGCCCTTTAACTTAACTAGGAATAAATGGTACATTTTAGTGGCCAGTATTCTTCAACCACTATCAGTTCCCACCTTCCATATAGTGAAACTTCCATGTCTCCAGCCTCTTCCATTTCTGTTCTCACCTCCCTGGGTACCAATCACCACCACTCTTTCCTCGTCTTTAAATTCAAATGCAAGATAGCAGAAACCCTCCTTTAACTTCTTTTCAGAGTCGTTTCCCATAAGTCCCATATGTCCATGGTCCCAGGTCTCATAAGAGCCCCAGGCTCCAAAACTCAGTCTTCAAGCAAATCCTAATCTGATATCTGGGGTACCTGTCCACTGACTACATCCTTATACAGCCCACCGTGGCTTCACCTGACTCTTGAGCAGAAACCTGCTCTGAGCCCCTAGTCCTTCCCCCCAACAATATTCATACAGGGGTGGTTCTTGGACACATTTCTAGATGGTCACTTTTGAGTCACAGGGTTGAGACAACCATGCTGTCACTATGCAACAGCTACTAGGGGGTGGGAGATATTATCCAACTACTGGCAGACACCTGTTAGTACTCAGGTCATCCCATAGGCTGGGATTGGATTAGCCAAGAACCCATATCTGGTACTGTGTATTGTGGATAGTTACTACATTGCCTACTTTCAAATGAAATAAATGAGAGGGTATTTTATATTCATAAGTTAAAGGTTATAGAAATGTTCAAACTAGAATTGAATCACATAAGAAAGAAGGTCTGAAAATGAGTTCCTGACACACACACACTCACATACACACACACCCTCCAGAAGGATTATGATCTTTGTATTTGGGAAGAGACTAAAAAAAGAATTCTTTTTATGGTTGTCTATAGTAGTCATTTTTGCTACTTTTATTCAATTCCATGCTTTTTTGGACTTTTACTTAGATTTACCATATCTGAATTAACTATAGTTAAAATGAAATACCAAAATCAGAGTCAGAGCCATATCCTTCAGGAAATGGAATGCCAAGTACCAAGGAATAGAAAGAACTCCATCCTCTTCTTCCAAAAAGACTTACACTGAAAAAGATAGACACAGAAGCAGAGAGAGAGAAGTTCAAACATGGAAGACATACTTTGGCCTTAGTTCTACCAAGCCCCTTCTTCCAGTACCCCGCTGTCTGACCACCAGAGACTCCTTTAAGTACTTAGGGGGAGGGGAAAACTTAGACTGACAGCTCTCACAATCAGTTGCTGGAGGCTGATTGCTAGCCCTTCTATTGACAGCCCCTCCCTGCCCTTGGTGTCAGCAGCCACAGGCAGCTATTGACCTTGTTCTTGAATCACCAGCTGCTTGATCTTCAGCAAAATACTTACGGTATTGGCAATTCAGTGTTTTTATCAAGGTCATGATAATTCCAAGCTCATAGGGTTTTTTACACAATTAAATGACATTAATGTATGCAAAGTGCCTGGCACAGAGTAGGACCTACCCAAAGAACAACTGTTTCCTTTTGTGATTATATGCCCTTTGTATGGTAAGGTGACATTAACAACCCTCAGCAGCCCGACCTTTTCAGTGCACAGAAACGACCACATTTAGAAGGTGAACACTATTTCCAAGTGGATGCAGATGAAATTTGACTAGACCCTAGGTCTGGTGTGGTCTCCCTTGTCTTTCTAACCTTACAGCCTTCCGCTCCCAATCCAGGCCAATGCCACTGAGCCCATGGGAACTTCAAGAAAAGGGAAAGTTGTTCTTTTCTGGCTTGTGGTCCTGTGCCAGAACCAAAGTACTTCCCTTGATGAACAAAACTGGATCTCTAGCTGTAGACCCTATGAAGGTCCTACACTTACTTGCTCTTCTGCCTCCTAACCTCCCCAGTCCTCTGCATGTCCACACTGTTATCAACACCAGTGCTTCTGTGACCGTGACCGGGTGAGAACCCCGGTGCCTCTTCACCAAAGAGACCCCCCAAGTTAGCTTGACTTATTTAGCATATCAACACAAAGCACAGCTAGTTTTGTTGTTGTTGTTTTATTTGCAAGCAGAGGTACACAGGAAGAAAAAACGGTGGGAAAATGTGAGTGGCAAGTGGTGCTGATTTCCAGAGTCCAGTTTTAGAGTCTCTGGAATAAAGTGTTAGCTTATAGTGGAGTTAAGAGAGCAGTGGCATCTGTCGCTTACTAACCATGAGACTCTGGGAAAATTGGTTAAGTCTTTCAATTATCAGTTTCCTCATTTGCTGTAAAGGAGATAAAATCATCTAACTCTTGAGGTCGTAGGGATGATTAAATGAGAAGTTAGAAGTACCTGGTACAGCGCCTGGCACACAGTATGTTCCAAATAAATTTCCTTGGCTACTGTCTGTGTGTATTAGCACTAGTGCTAGTGTTCCAACTAGAAAATCAGTGGTAGTGCTACTATTGCAGCTGCTACTCGGAACTATTCGTGGCAGGGACCAGATAACAAGGATAAGAACCACAAGGCTCCTCCTAGATACCTGGACCAATTTTCCACTAAATGTGACCAGTACCAACACTTGGCTGCACATTAAAATCATCCAAGGACTTTAAAAAATCCTGATGCCCAGGTCACATGTCTGAAATCTCTGTGAGGGAAATCCAGGCATCAGTCATGTTTAAAAGTTATTCTAATGTGTAGCCAAGTGTGAGAATCACAGTTCCAATGGCTGCCTTAGAAAAGTAATGTCCTTACTGGGACTTCTACAGCCTCTGCTTATACCTCTATTGTCATACTTGTCCTCTTTTAGGTAATTCCTTTTAAGTGTGCCCCAGCAAATGCCTGCACCCCTACGAGACTGCTCAAGACCACGGACCATACGTGATTCATCTCTGTAACTTCGGTGGCAATGATATATAATGATAACGATGGAGATAGTCCCCAACTTTCATGAATCACAACCCCTACGTGCGTGGCACGGGGCTAAGGTCCTTACAATATTCTCTTATTTAATTCTTACAACAATCTGCAGAGTAAAATGTTATTGTTAGCCTCATTAACCTGAGAAAATTGAGGCACTGATGAGTTAAGAAACTTGTGAAAGCGAGTAGTCTGACTCCAGAGCCTCCTCTTTTCCATTAAGTTATGGAAACCTCCACATCACAGTCTGGACTTACAGTGGGCATCTACCAGCAGAAATAGCAACAGTAATGACAGTGTAACCTGAATTTATTGAGAGCTCCTTCTGCACTATGAGCTCTGTTGATCCCTTTACCTCCTTTATCTCATTTCATTTCCACACTCCTCCACACCAAAAAACTGTAAAAGGCAGGTCTGACTATTATTTTCTTTTATAAAGAGGAAACTGAAGTTTAATAAGAGGTTAAATGACTTCAAATGAGGTCATTCAAAATGAAGTAAGGATTTGAACTCAAATGTGTCTGATTTCTGGTTCTTAATTGTTAAACAATACTGTGTGTATTTATTTTACCAATGGATGAGTGAGAGAACAAATGAATGAATGAATGACCTTGTCAGGCCTTTTTCTATCCTTGCCTCCTTTATCAACATTCCCAGCACGAATCTCTGCTATACAAGAAGCTTAAACTCCTCTTCCAGTTTAAAGAAAGAAAAAATAGCTGTGTACTAGTTCTATTTGGGGGAGAAGGAAGGGGAAATCAACATGAAGGAAATGAGTCTCTGCAAATTCCCAAAGATTCTGGGCCAAAGCCAATTTGTTAGTGTGCAAATGAAAGCGCTGCCTCTGCTTTTCACTACTCTGTTTCATGCTTTTAAAAGCTAAACAGGAGGCTTAACATCTGCTATGCGTATTGGAAAATCAGTACTGCGAACACTGACAAAGGTGGAGGGGTTGAAAAGACAAATCCTCATGCACACAGAGAACTGTATGGTGATACCAGAGGGCAGGGGTGGGAAGAGGTACAAGAGGGTAAAGGGGGGTATATGGCGACAGGAGAGTTGACTTTGGGTGGTAAACACAATACAAGATACAGATGAGGTATTATAGAATTGTACACCTGAAACCTATGTAATTTTATTAACCAATGTCACCCCAATAAATTCAATTAAAAAATAAAAATAACTGGGAACACTAAACAGAAGATGTACTGGGTAGTCTCAAATATTTCCAATTGCTAGGCAACACGTTTCCTGCTTCCAGTCACCTCAGCTAAATCACCTGGGCTAAATCATCTGAGGAAGTCTTGAATTAAACTTCCAGCCATAGGCCACGAAAGAGTATTGAAACAGAGCCATGCAAGAGGGCGTTTGATTTTATACAGGGTTTCCGACACTTGTTTCCAACTGTTGTCCCTGTCAGCACTAGATCAACAGCAAGAGATGGGTTAACACAGGGTGGTTTTCTTAGAAACAAGTTTTTTATACAGTAAGACTCCCTAACTCAATTAGGCATCAGAAAGGGTACTTCTGAAGTAGTAAAAAGTATAAATTATAGAATACAATATTTTTAAAGAATAGAATTTTGTTCATGCAGTTAAGTTCAATAAGTTTAAATGAACAACATAACTGACTGGTAGAAATCCTTCTTTTAGTGGAAATTGAAAAAAATTATCTAATTAACACATTAACCCACCAGTTTAACAATCCTGGTACTTGTTATCAATCTCCCCAGGATTTTATTCGAACTGTGCATTTAAGCAATTCCGTGGTGATATTGTTTCACCTCTACTACAAGTCTGGGAGAAAAATATTTCCACTATTTCTAGAGATAAAGTAACAAGATTATGTGGATAACACCCCTGTCTGGAATTCATAATTAGTTCCATTGACTTTCAGAGAAGTCCAGGATAAAAAGCAATTTCCGCATGTCCTTAAATCCCAACCTGCACCCTAGAAATGAACACTTATCTTTTCTGGAAGCCTGCCCGGGCCACACTGCTCAAACTAGCCACCCAGGATCCTGTCTTGGCTTTTTTGTTTAGATCCACAGCCCTAGCAGGTGGTCCCAGGAACCTGAAGTAGTATAGTTAAACTAAAAATACCACTGGCATGTATTGTATGAACTAAATGGAACCTCGAGCCATAGAAGTCGAGCAGGTCCCTGACCCTGGCTCATTGGCACAGCAAGGCTCTCGCAGATCCCTAAGCTACAAATTACAGTCACTTCTGCACTCCTCGTTTACTTTTTCCCCCATCACCATGCACATCCAAATCGGAGGAGGGGATGCAGCACATTTGGGAATATGGGAAGGAAACTTAAGGAGGACACAATTTTGAAGTGCCTCATTCCAAATCTCAATCATCCTAAATTCTAGATTTTAATGCCAGCCAGAGGAAAACAGACTTGTGATTCTCCCTTGCATATAAAGGGCTATAATTGGGCCTAAGGCCTACGGGCAAGGTTGTTTTCAGAGAAGAAAAAATCAACCGTCCGGTGAGAAATCTCCAACACAAAACTTCACAAACCACTTTTGACAGAAAATTGAGAGGTGAGGAAACAGCCCTTGCCAATAATGAGTCGTATACAAACCCAAGTCTTCCAGAGCACAGACACTTTGCCACCATGCCATATTGACTCTATTTTAATTGTGTATATTTGCATATATTTTAATTGTGAAGATTAAATGCCATAATGCAAGTAAAACTTAATAGCATGCCTGACATTTAGTCTGGAGTTATTTTCATTCTCTCATCCTGCACAGAGAAAACCTAGCCAATCCTGAGTTCCCAACTTCTATCACAGCCAAGTCCCCTTGGAAAGTCCCAGACAGTCTTCCTCTTGGCCTAGCCCTACCTCCCTCTTCAAAACAGATCCCAAACTAGCCTCCAGGAACCAAGAGGCCAGACTTTGTCATTCCTCACTGACAATGAAGCCTGGCACACGGGCCCTGGAAGAGTTTGTCCTGTTCAGAAAAGCTCTGAGAGACAACAGCTTCTCCTAATTGCAAGTGTGCAAATCCTGTCCCTATTGGCCACCAGGTACAATGTCCCCCAAAGTCCTACTATTTGTTCATGACACTTCCAACATGCATCAGAATTCCCTGAAGATGTTTAAATGCAGACCTCTAGACCTAGCTAAAAATTCCATTTTGGCAAGCGGGGGTGGGGATGGTGGCGGAATATGAGCTTTGCTCAGTCATTCCATGGACTTCTCTTGCAAGTTGTTGGAAGGCCACAGAATGAGAATCAGCTTCAGGATTAGCTTCACTCAGAGCTGCAAGGAACCCCTAGCCAGTAAAGCCCCTTCCTCCAGGGATCCCACCCTGGAGGCTGAGGGAGGCTGAGTCCTCAGAAAAGGCTGAAAGTCCACTTAAAATTAAGAGCAGGCCAAGCATCACTCCCATTATCATCTGCAGCCAATCAGAAAAAAAAAAAAAAAAGTTAAAAATTTTCTTTGATACTAGCCATTTACTGAGAATTTTCTATTTGCCAGGCTTAGTTTAATGGAGACAGCACTGGTTTTGAAATAAAATGACCTCTTTGAAACCATGCTATGTTCTCTTGGACAGATTATTTAAATCTCCGATCTTTAAATCTCTGATTCCACATCTGTAAAGTGGGAAGTGGAAAATGCAGTGTTGTTCTAGGAATTAACAAGATCAATGATCTGGTCTGTGGCAACATGAAATAAATGTTAATTTCCTTAATTCTACCCTCTCCCCATCAAACAAGATGCTTGCCGATGTCTCCATGACTAGGGAATGAAATCAAATAGACGGTTTTCTACCTTGATGTTGTGTGTGTAATCCTTCTATCATGCCACCTAAACTTATAATGTCCCTACCTACCACCTTTATTCAAACCAGGATATTAATCGTGTATCTGCTAGTTCCCTCTCATTTTTCCCCAAAAGAATGTAATGAGATTAACATTTTCACTAGGGGGTCTAATCACCCAGATGCTATAATCTGCAGATATTCTGTATAATGAATGGATCTTGGGATTGATTATGTACCCATTGAAAAAGTGAAAAATGCACCCATTATTTTGGAAACCTCTCCCAAGAGACTCTCTTAATATTGCTCTATTAATATTGTGTGCAGTCTAACAGAAGGAGGCTACAGTGTTATGTGTGCATACGTGTTATACAGACCCATAAATTTTTATTAAATGTTTCCCAGAGCCAGCCACTGTTTCAGGTGCTGAAGACACCATGCTGAACACGGCAGACTTTGCTCTCATGTCACTTTAACCTAGAGAGAAAACAGTACTAATGATAGCTGACATTTATTATAGGCATCCTACATGTGAAGCACTGCAATATTGTTTTCCATGCATGTTATATTCTTAAGAATTCCATAAGCATTGGCTGCTTTTATTATCTCCATTTTACAGACAGGGAATCTAAAGCACAGAGAGGTTAAGCAACTTGCCCAGGGTCACTCACGTGATCAATATCAGAGCCAGGATTCAGATGGACCCCAGAGATTTCTGCCTCCACCACTGTGTAAAGGCATTTTCATACAATCTGAAGTTAAGTGGTATTTTATAATACACAGAGATTTTATATTTTATTCTATGAGCCTCACAACACATCTATCAATTGGAAATAGCAAGTAGTAAAAATCACCATTTTTGAAACAAAAAACAGATAAAACAGCTGCAGACTAGAAGGGAGTAGGCACGAGAGCTCATGTTTTTAACATTTTCCAGCTTTAGTATTCCTAGTACATATATACATACATATTCTGTTAGGGAAAGGGGAATAAGGTTGTTTGAATATGAACTGAACTGAGTGAGCTAAGACAATGCTGTCTCTTCATCGTAAATTCGGGGTAAAGTTGTAGCATTGGGATGGCTACTGTAAGGACCATGTTAGGTAAAGCATATACAGTGATTGGCATGTAATAATTACATTCTACATGTTAGAACCTCTATATCTTGTAGTCATAGTTTTACCTTTTTGTTCTTTCACATTGGATATGAGCAATACTCAGAGAAACTGCATTTCATTCATGGAAAATTTCTGAAGTCAATTCATTTTTAATTAGAATACCAAGCCAGCTCCATAAGGCTGTTTCACATGAATTTTTAATAAGCATATAAAATAATAAAAATAATATTGTACTTGAAAACTAAGAAAAGGACTTACCTACTCCTGGAGTCACCTTAGAGGCAAAATAGTTCTTAGAAATCTGGTCCAACAAACTCCGAAACCAAAACACAGACAGGAATTGCCTTGTCCAAAGTTCCATATCCAGTTGGTGGCAACATATTTGGGGCTAGACTCCTGCTCTGCCACCATCCTTCACCCCACTTCACCCCTACCCACCGTCCGCTGGCCTCCACTCCCCCACCCACATCCACATGGTCTCTGCCACATAGAACAACTTCCGCTAATGCTCTCAACTGCGCCCTATAATGCCACCTGAGGCACCATGCTCTGAGACCTCCTGCATACAAAGCTGTCTTTAGGTGGGATTCCTTGGTAAAATATAATGGAAGGAGCCCCTTTCATGTGTGTTTGTTCACAAACTGGCCTCCATACCAGGAAAGCAAAGAGAGACAAGAGAAAGAGACAAACCACGGAAGATTGGCAGGTGGCAGGTTTAAGAAGCAAGGGAATTTACTTGCAAGGCTTGTCTTGGGAGCTGCAAGATGAATAGATCTCCACATCTGCCTGCCAGAACCTTAAAAATGTCTATAGTGGTCTTAGCAGGTCCACATGGTCTCCACATAACTTGCTCTCTCTAGGCTTGAAACTGGACCAGCTATGGAACCAGGGGCCGAACTTACATACATTCCAAAGACAGGGGACCGGGTAAGGAGCTTCCAACTGCTCAGGTCCAGCTCGAGAGTCAACCAGCAGTCACAACCTCTTGATGATCTCCTCCAACAATGTGGTCTGAAAATGATCACCATTATGAAAATTTCAGTCTGGTGGAGCAAACCTATATTGAAGTTATTGTACAAAGTAATAGGTTCCTCAGAGTGCACAAATCTCTAATCATTAACCTGTGGTAGAAGTATTTATCTGTATTGTCTTATTAGAGTCTACTTATATTTGTAAGGAAAATAGAAATTCCCCTTACATATAAAAATCATATCATTGTTTTATTAAACTCTCAGACATTTTTCTATTGTCCATGAGAAATGAAACCCTTCAGAAAAAATAGCTATTAGCCAGAAACACTTGATATTGTCAAAAAATATTGATTACAATTAAATTACATGTTCTCTCTTCGATACCATATACACAGACAGTTAAAAATACCAGACATGACCTTTCAGCTTCACTGTTTCTAGACTTACCCTATATTTTACTTCATTCAGCAAACATGCCAGAATTTGGTCCTATGGTGGACATTAGCTACAGTTCTTGCCTGGAGGGTTTCACTGGGGAAAGACCCTAAAATAGGGATATTACAAGTGCTCCCCTAGACTCTAGAGGATGGGCAGTGTAGTGGAGGCAGTGAAGGGAGCAGCTATCTCATCCTGAGTCAATCAGGGAAGGCTTCCCAGTGGAAGTGACTTTGAACTAGGTTTTGGAGGACCAGTGGGAATTTGCCAAGTGAAGACATTGGGTAGAGCACTTGGGACAAGGAAGAGCATGTGTAAGGTTGTAGACTTGGGAGAAAGCATAATGTAGTAGTTAGTGAATGATGAGGAGGAATAGTAGGCAAGAGTGGCCAAATTTGGAAAGGTAAATTTCTCAATCATATTGAGAATAGTCTTCTGGGTCAAGTACAAGAGTTTGCACTTGTTAACATGGAGGTAGACAGTTTTGCTGAAATGATGGCCTTTAAGCAGCAGTGACTGGATAAGGTCCACCTTAGTAACATCTAATGTTTGCCAGCATTTGGTAAAGCTTCCGCACCTAAGGTAAGATCCCTCTCTCTTTGAGAGTTTAAGGAGAGATTGGCCATGGAAATCCCAGCTGAACCTCAGTCTTATGTCTAGAAATAATGCATCTGCAGCTTTCTGAAGTTCTTCCTCCCTGATTGTGAAATTCTGTTTGTCTGTCCTGGCCTTTCTATAGCACTGAAGAGAAAATAAATATTTGACCACTTGTTCATTTTGGAGGTAAAATACAGAGAGATTTTGAAGGGTTCCCATCTACTTTTTCAGTTTGAGGATTTAAAAGAGAGAGAAACAGCTTAGGGCTGATTTGAATAACCACTTGTGTTCCCGAGAGCTTTGTGCTCCGTAAGCAGTGCTGGCTGATTATCGCTTCATGCTTTTCTGAAACAGCTGCCTGTCTCCTTTTAGAGGTCTATTCTAGGGGGATTGCAAGAGCCACAGGAGAGAATTTAACTCGTGAATACTCAGTTCATTTGGGTAGAAGAGATATGAAAGAGCGGTGGCTCCCTTTTGTTTGTTTCATAAAGTTGCTGCTTGTTTGAGGCGAACTGGGAAAGGTTCTTTCTGTGGATGCAAAGGGAAGTTTGTGTGAGCCATTCCTCTGAAGTCCACCTCCTGGATATTTTGGTGTCTGTCTGTGTCTTTGAGTAACCTGTTTCTCAGCTAGGATTCAGTATTTATTTTAAAGGAGAACCAAGTTAAGGCCCCCATCACTGGTCTGCCTGGCTGTTTTCCGAGTCCAGCTACAAGTCTAGTTTATTTGTAAACCACTCTATGCTGTGGTTGGATTTTTTGTCTTACCAAATAAGGAATTAATTGCCTTTTACTCATTTAGAGATTATTTATTAAACACTCTGTGAACTTGGCATTTTTTAGATGTCATGTGCATTTAATCAATAGAGTTTGGTTTCCTATCACAGAATTTAACAAAGGGTCCTTGACTTAGTGAACTTGCCTCTTGGTAGAAAGACAACTAAACAGAACTGACTAGGACCCTGGATGAATAGAAACTGATTATTCAGGGAGCAAGTCAGAGGGCTGCAGCAGTTTTGTGGCCTTACTGAAGTTTGGATAGAAATGTTGAAATTACCTGCCCCTCTTCCTTGCTGCATTACCGTTCCCGGGCAGCGCCTCCTTCCTATGAGGTGTCTGTCCTTCTTGTCAATTGTTCCCACATCCCTCTTACCCAAATTTACTATTCAACCAACTCCAAATAGTTCTTTTGAATTAGCTATGGATGGCCCATTCCCAGGGGACAAAGCGTTCTGCAGCATTATTAGCTCACCTACTTCAGCAGGTGTCTTGGCTTCTCTCTTACATTTGCCATTTCTGACATTTCTGACCAGTTAATATACAGAGTCATATTAATACTATCCATATTTATTGAGCACTTATATATGAGGGACATCCTAAACATTCGCATGCCATTTCCTTTCTCTCCTTCACAACAATCTGAGAGCTAAATACCATTATTCTTCCATTTTATTAGTTAAAAAAAGAAGAAGAAAAACTTAGCTGGTCGGAACACTATCCTGTGTGCCAGAAGGTTCAGGGCACATACCTAGGTTGTGGGTTCAATCCCCGGTCAGGGCACATATGGAAAGCAACCAATTGACATTTGTCTCTCATAGTGATGTTATTGATATCTCGATGTTTCTCTCTCTCTCTCTCTCTCTCTCTGTCTCTCTCTCTCTCTCGCCTCCCCTACTCTCCTCATCTCTCCGTTTCCCCCTTCCTCTCCCTCTCAAATCAGTAAAAGCATATCCTTGAGTAAGGATTTAAAAAAAGAGAGAGAGGGGATCATACTCACAAATAATAGTAAAGTTGGTCTTTTGCTTTAGGCATTGCTTTTAAAAAACATAAAATGCTATTTCTATGGAATAAGTTAAATGATTAGCTTATCAGGCTCATGTTGGTATTTTATGTTTAGGCAAATTTTGGTAACTTAAAGAAACAAGAAGATGAGCTCTTCAAGTTCCAATGTGTCTAACCTAAAATATACATATCAAGATGTGTCCAGATGGAAAACTGAAGGGAAGATAATTAGTGTGTCTGTTTTTTCCTCTTTGTATCCAATTTGACCTGAGCATTTGAACTGGGCACCTGCTCCCAAGGCACGGGCCTCTACCACCCCTGTGTTCAGGAGCCATTTCCCTGCGTCCCAGCTTGCCCCTGTCTCCACCTGTCTAACCTCCTCAGATCCTGTTCAGGCCTTCTCACTCATATCTTCCACCCTTTGCCTGATCATGTTTCTCTAAAGCTGACATTGTTTTTTTTTCCTTAGCTATGATATCCTAGAAGTTGACTCCAGAGCCCTATAGATAACGACGGAGACTAATATAACCTCAGCATGGGGATCCTAACCAAGTGCCAGTCTTCATAGTCCACACTTCCCTGGATTTGCTTCAACTAACTCCCCGGAGACAATTGGACAGTTGAAGTTAAAAGTCCCCTCAGCTCACATCATGTGATAACTGACTTTTATGCCTGAGGGATAAGAAAACTTCAGGCAGGCATCTCAACAAATACAGCAATCTTTCATATGTATGTGGCTCCTTATAATTTCTACACTACCAATAAACAGACATGTCTTATCCCTTTTGCAAGTATAATTTACCTGATGCCTCTTTCCTTCAGCATAATCTTGATTTTTTTCCTAATTTTCTGACCTTCTGACAGCAATCTCTGGTCTGAGCCCATCCATGGAAGCCACTCTCCATCTTTCCTCTGGAAGTGCTAGATCAGCACAATCCCTGGCCAACTAGTAGTGTCTTGTCACTCTGCCTAAGAAGGAACATTTTCTTATCATTTCCTCTCTGATAGGTGCTGTTCTATTGCATTATCTTATGTTGAGGTAAAAAAATAAATAACCTTACCAAGTACCTGAAAATTTGTCTGTCTTTTTATCTATCTCTCTATCATCTATCTAATTTTCTCATCAAGAGAGCAAAATCTCCCCTTAGAAGTTCGATAGGACTACCAGACCAAGAATATTTCCATATCTGTTTCCTAACCCTGGAATCAGAAAATCAGCATTACAGCCAGTTTGGGCATTAAATGCCTGTGCTAACTAAGGCAAGTTATTTCATCTTTCCAGCCTTAATTTCTAGATGTGAGACCAGACAGGTCCAGGTAAGTTCTAAATCTGAATTGTTCTAAGTCCCAGCTTTTTCCCCCTGCTCCACACCACCTGAGAAAGCTCATCAGGAAGTATGTCAGCATACTTTAGTCTTTAGTTTGATTTTTTTCTCTGTATTATTTAGGCATTATGCTGACCTTACAAATACGTGGTCCTACAGACATCATAGGGACACAAATCTCCCCCTTTCTCATTCTAAACTCACAGTCATGGATTTGAGGTCCAAGTTTTATGAGGCCTACCCCTTCCGGGTGACAGCCAAGCCTCCAGGTGCCAGTGAGATGGAGTTTAGCTCAGCCGCTGACCTCCAGAAGCAAGGGTGAGTCCCTGAGCTGAGAAGCCATCATAGATTCCAGCCTGGCCCAGTGACTTTTTCATCCACATCATTACACCAGGCTGGGCCTAATCACTTCTCTCCAGAGCAGGACAGTTACGGAGCAGTGTGTTACAGCTCAGCCCAGTTTCCTGCATTCTCAACCCTTGCTTTATTTTTTTTCCCTTATAGAGTGTGAACACTCTTTCTCCTTTCAACACTCCAAATTCTGCATGGAGGAGGGTAGCTTCATCTGAGCAGACCAACGTCATAGGCTTTCTCTCACTAGAGTGTTTTAACCAGAAGGGAGTTCAGTATGCCTGTGGGTTCCATTTCAAGGCTTCTCTGTTCAGGCCAGGTAGGGACGGCCTTGTTTTGTGACTCCCAGGTGACAGCCTGCGTGGCTCCATGCTGGGCCTCTGGCCTCAGAGGGCTGACAGCAGCTTTAGACCTCACCATATTCCTTCTCCAAGTTTGATTTCTTTTTATTTTTGACTTTTTTTTTTTTTTTTTGCTTCCGAATCTGGTTTCCTCCAGTGGCTTCGGCATGTGTATGATTTTCAGGGGACAACCTCACACTTTTTATGTTTTCTCCTGTGCAGCATCAGAAACACCATTGTACAGTGGAAACATACAGCAGATTTATCATCTTCTACAATCTTTATGTCCAAATGTTTTTTCTTTATCCTTATGTTTCAAAGTCATTGTACAGTAAACTTTATTCTTTCTTCTTGGGGCTGGCGGGGTGTTTGGCTCTATGAATTTTAATGCACGTATAGATTCATGTAACCACCACCACAAGCCACAGAGAGCTCCCACTTGGTTCTCCAATCTTCCTGCAGCCCTAGCCCCTGGCAACCAGTGTCCTATAGTTTCGTCTTTCCCAGAAGGACATATAAACGGAATCATATAGTATGTACCTTATTTCAGTTAGCACAATGCATTTAAGATACATTTATGGAAGTATATATAGTTTATTCCTCTTTATTGCTAAGTAGTATTCGATTGTATGGATATATAATAGTTGTTTATCCATTCATCCTCTGAGACTATTTGTGTAGTTTCCAGTTTATGGCAATTATTAATAATCTGCTATACACATCTGTGTATTGATTTTTGTGTAAACATGAATATTTTTCTGAGATAAATGCCTAGAGCACAATTACTACGTCATACAGTAAGTATATGTTTTTCTTTGTAAGAAACTACGACATAGTAGAAAATGGTGGCTGTACCATTTTGCATTTCTATCAATAATGTATACAAGTTCCAGTTTTTCCATATCTTTGCAAGTACTGAACATTGTCAGTACATTTTAACTTTACCCATTTTAATAGGTACATATTGCTCTCTCATCTTTCCCACTTCCCAAATGTCTAACGATACTGAATATCTTTTTATGTGCTAATTTTCCATCTTTATCTCTACTTTGGTCAAGTATCTTGCTCAAGCTTTTTGCCCATTTTAAAAATGTAGTTGATTTTTTTCTATTGTTGAATTTTGAAAGTTCTTTATATATTTAGATATAATTTGTTTATCAGATATGTGATTTTCAAATATTTTCTCCCAATTTGTAGCTAAAATTTTTATATACCATAGTTTTTGGACTATAAGACGCACCTTTCCCCCACAAATTTGGCTCACTGTGGGGGGGGTGCAGCAGTGGAGCGGGGTCACAGGAGGCAGGAGCAAGTAAAAGGTTTTACCACATTTTTTGCTTCAATTTTTTTTCCTATTTTCCTCTTCTAACACCTAGGTGCATCTTATGGTCCAAAAAATACAGTAACCAAGTATTTTGCAAAATAAAAATACTAAGTTTTGAAGAAGTGAAACATCAATTTTAGTGTCATATATAATAAATCTTTGCTTAATTCTAGGTAACAAAGATTTTCTCCTCTGTTGTTTTTTTTTAAGTTTGTAGCTTCTGTAAGTTCACACCTATCATTCATTTAAAGATAATTTTTGTATAAAGTAGTATAAAGTTTAAATTGAGTTTACTTTTTTTCATCTCTGTGTCTAATTGTTTCAACACTTTTGTTAAAAGATTGTCCTTTCTTCATTGAATTCTTTGGACTTTTGTAAAAAAAATTAGTTGACTATATTTCTGTGGATCAATTTCTGGATTTTATTCAGTTCTATGCACTTATCTTTTCACTATTATCAAACATCCTATTATTATAGCTTTATAGTAAGTCTTAAAATAAGTAGCATCATTCCTATAATTTTTTTATTTTCACAATTGTTTTTGTTATTCTAATCCTTTTGCCTTTCCATATAACATTTAGAATCAGATTGTCTGTATCTTTGAGATATTCTGCCAGAATCTTGATTGAAATTGCACTAAATCTTTGAATCAGTTTGGGGATAATTGACATCTTTACTATTGAGTCCTCTAATTCACAATCGCAACATATCCCTCCATTTAGGCGTATCTTCTTTTATTTCTTTAGTCAGTGTTTTGTGGTTTTCAGCATACAGAATAAGTATGTGCTATTTAGAAGAGTGTTTATAATTTCCAAGTGTTTGGAGAGTTTCCTGATATCTTTCTGGTATTTATTTCTAGTTTCATTTTATTATGGTCAGGGAATATACTTTGAATTATTTTAAAGAAACCTTCTTAAGGTTTATTTTGGCCCTAAATATGATCTATCTTGTTGAATTTCTCATGTACGCTAAAAAAGAACATCTTATATGACATCATTGGGTGGACTATTCTGTAAATGTCAATTGGATCAAGTGGGTTGATAATGTTGTTTAGGTCTTTTACGTTCTTACTAATTTTCTATCCACTCTTTCTATAGATTACTGAGAATTTTGAAATCTCTAATTATAATTCTGGATTTATCAGTTTTTCCTTTCAGTTTTGTCAGTTTTTGCTTTGTGTAACTTGAAACTGTGGTTAAGTGCATAACATTTAGAGGTGTTATTTCTTCTTAGTGAGTTAACCCTTTATCATGATGCAATGCACTACTCTTCATCCATGGTCATTTATCTTGTTCAGAGGTCTACACATAAGATATTAATATAGCCACCCCAGTTTTCGTCTGATTTTTGTTTGGATGGTATATTATTTCCCACTCTTACTTTTAACCTACCTGTATCATTTTGTTTGAAGTGAGTTTCTTGTAGACACCATATAATTGGTTCATTTTTTTTAAATGCATTCTGAAGATCTCTATCTTTTAGCTGGTATACAGTCACGTGCTACTCAACAACAGGGATGCATTCTGAGAAATATGTTATTAGATTTTGTTGTTGTGGGATCATTGCAGTGCGTGCTTGCGCAAACCTGGATGGTATAGCCACCACGCACCTAGGCCGGATGGGATAGCCTACTGCTCCCGGGCGGTGAGCCCGTATGGCACGTTACCGTACCAAACCACGTGAGAGAAAGTCAGGCAGAAGAGAAAATGATGCATCGAGAGGTGTGAACATGAGACGTATAAGCCTGCCGCCAGTGTAACATGACACACTGTTTTATAGAAAACTATTTTTCGAAGTAGAAAGAGTGAACTCTGAAATAACAATAAAACGTATAGTAGAGTAAATACATTAACCAGTAACATAGTCATTTAGCATCATGATCAAGTACTATGTACTGTAAATAATTGTACGTGCTATCCTGTTACACGACCGGCAGAGCCCTGCATTTGCTTACACCAGCATCACCACGAACGCGTGAATAATGTGTCGTGCTGTTACCTTATGACAACTGCATCACTGGGTGCCGGGACTTCTTCAGCTCCATCACTATCCTGCGGGACCGCCATTGTGTATGTGGTTTGTCACTGACCGAACATCATTGTGCAGCACAGGACTGTTTTTTCCACATTTGCATTTAAAATAATCATGGTTAATTTATGTCTAACATTTGATTGTTTGGTTTGTTTGCTCTATTTCTCATTCCTTTGTTTTCCATTTCCTAACTTCTTCTGAGTTATTTAAAACTTTAGTTTATGTAATATGCTTTTTTTTTTTTTTTTTTGCTCTATTTCTCAGTGTAATTTTTTTAGTGGCTGTTCTAGGGATTATAATATACATACTTAACTTTTTGTAGTCTATACAAAATCAATATTTTACCACTTAAAATGGAATGTAAAAATCTTGCCACCATATAGGTCTCTTTATCTTTCCCCTTTATGTTATAATTGTTTATATATTATAATATATATGCACTCACTGAAAACCTCATATAACAATATTTGAATTTTTGCTTTCAAGCATCAATCATATTTAAAGAACTCAGGAGGAGAAAAAACAATCAACCCAATTCACCATTTCTGTTGTTCTTTCCTCATTCCTGGTATTTCAAGTTTTATTCTGGTATCATTCTTCTTCTGTCTGAAGAATTCCCTTTTCTGATTCTTTTAGAGCAATTCTTCTGGCAACAAGTTCTTCTGGTTTTCCTTTGCCTGAAAATGTTTATATTCACCTTCACTGGTTATAAAATTGTGGATTCACAGTTATTTTTTTTCCTTCAAATATTTATTCGATATACATTGAATCTGATGAGGTTGAGATTGCTTTCATGGACCAGAGTCTGTTCTAGCTTATCTTCTTATGATAAAAAGATATATTCTAAATAGACATTCAAATATGTTATTTATTGTACTTCTACACTTCCCCTCAAGCTCTCAAATTGGAAGAACTGCTATAACAAACATAAAATGTTCACTTATGATAACATGAGATGTTCAGCCAACACAGCTCAAGATCACAGCCTGTCACTATTTTCATTCGTTGGTTTTTATCCCATAATTAACTGAAATGACATATTAACTCTCTTATTACAGTTTTGGCCCTCCTTTCACTTGATTTTTTTATAATGTTGTGATCACACCTTCATCATTTTTCTGGCTGGACCACTAGTTTGCAAATTAAAACCAAACAATCTCCATTGATAATATCTACCATCTGTTTCTTTCATTAGGCTGCTAATTAAAGTAGAATTAATAAGCTAATGACAGCAAAAATCTTGGCTGTTTAGGTATTTACTGAAGTAACAAGAAATAGTCATATATCTTTTTGAAAGACCAAGGAAATATTAATCCTAGCTTTGATCATATCTGGACTCTTTGTGCTGATCTCAGTACATATTCTCTCCCATTGAGACAGAGGTCTCCATCTATAGCCTTGAATCCCTTCCCCCATATCTTCTTCCTGCTACTATTCACCCTGAGAATTTCAGCTGGGTCTTTAGTATTCAGTAAAATGTCACATTTAGGAGGCATTCTTTCATGTCCTTCTGCCCCAGTGTGGTGGGCAGAATAATAACCTCCCAAAGATGTCCATGTCCTAATCCCTGGAACCTGAAAATATGTGGCCCTACATGGCTAAAGAACTTCACAACATGATTAAGTTAATGACCTTGAGATGGGGAGATTATCTTGGATTCTTTGGGTTGGCCTAATCTAATCACATGAGTTTTTTTAAAGTGGAGAACCTTTCCTGGCTGTCTGGCTGTGCTCAGAGAAAGACGTCACTAAGAAAGGAAGATCAGAGAGATGCAACATTGCTGGCTTTGAAGACAGAGGAAGGGGTCATGGGCCAACAAGTGTGGGTGATCTCTACAAGCTGGAAAGGACAAAGAAACAGTTCTGCCCTAGAACCTCAAGGAAAGAATGCAACCCTACTGACACCTTGGATTTAGTTCCGTGACACCCGTGTCAGACTTTCAACCTACAGAACTATACGGTAACAAATTTGTGTCCTTTGAAGCCTCGAAGTTTATGGGTTGTTTGTTAGAGTGGCAATAGAAAACTAATACAACCCCCTCCAGGTTGGGTTGAACGCCCTTTCTGTAAGTTTTTATTACACAACACACATTGCTAACAATATGTACATAGCACTTATCGTAAGTATTGATAACATCTGCTTACTTGCCCGCTCCTTGCAATGGACTAAGAGTGCTTGAAAGTGCATATAGGTCTTATGTAGGAATATGGTTATCTGTGAATTCATTCATTTATAATACAAAACAGCTATTGAGTCATCACTTCACCCTGGAACAGGCCTTGATAATGAAAGCACATATTAACATTACTCTTTCATTCCAATCAGTCTCCTTCCTGTGATTTTTCATTGAAGAAATGGAGCAAGATCAGGCATAATAAAGATGGGTGACTTCACCCAGGCCTGGACCCTAACAGCACTCATATCTTTAGATCTGGCAGTCAAAGGACATTAAAGACATTTGTATCCACAAAATCTTTCCAGTGAATCAGTGAGGTTATTTTGGGAAATGTGATGGGCCAAGGAGAAGGGGGAGAAACTGCAGAAAGGAAATGCACATGCTTATTTTTCACACAGAGAGTGTCAGGCAGAAAGCATCAAACAACATTACCCATGACACCATCAGTCAGATGACTATTTCTAAGCCAAGCTAGGAATCCTGTTAGGGCTGTCTGTCTAAGAAGCAAGAGATGAGATCAACTTTGGGATGAATGTGCATGCTTTCAGCTCTTTGCAAGAAGCACCTACTGATCACCTCCATCAGCAACAGGTATGGGGAATTCAGCTCCTTCTCATTCACTTTCTCCCTCGATACCTGCTGCACTTTCAGAGTAGGAGAATGCCTGCCTCCACCCACAGTGGCAATTATGCTCTTGGAAGTCACATTTCTATAAGGACACACTCTACCTGCAATATATATACAATTTAGACTTGATACCTCACCCTTTATTAAACTGAGAACTTCTCTACTCCTGGAAAGTTACCTGGGAATGAAATTCCTATTTCATCATTTGCACCTAATGCATTCTTTTGAAAGCTTACCTAATCTCCAGTTCTTGGTATTGAGAATCAAGGGACCAAGCGTTAGTCTCTAAGTGCATATACAGACCTGGTTAACTCTTTAGAAGAGAGGTTTGTGTGTTATCCCACAATTCTTCAGAAATGAAATGTAGAACAAAATGGACAAATAAACAAACAAACAAAACTACTTATTTAGTGCCAAACATTGCAAAAGGAAACAAATTTTAGTCAGGTGTGTTAACCGAGGGGACACTAGGAAGTCAAGGAAGAAAAAAATTCCTCAGTTCTGTATTTTTATGGAAACTGACCAAAATATGGCACAGAGGAAGTGAGTGAGTCAGACCAAATATATCATTATGCCTAGGTCTCATCAATTTCTCCTGGGCTGTGTTTTGTGCACCACACAATCAATTTGGTCCCAGCTCGCAGTATTGATTAGGAACATGGCTGAAACAATTGTATCTTTCAGAGTCAGGTTCAGTAGCTGCAAGCAGACCAAAATCCCATCAAGTATTTTACTAATTCTTTGCCTTCTTCTTCTTCTTTCTTCAGTTTGTTTGTTTAGCCTGCAACATCACCCACAATCTTGAAATCCCTTATCTCTTTGATCCATTCCTCTCTCCTGACTTTTACATTGCATGTGGTAAGATTTTCAATTAGCCCAGTTCTGGGCTGAAGTCAGCCAGGTCACAGTTTCTTCAGAAAGTTTTTTTCCATAATAAGTATACTGATAAAATGACCAGTCTTGGCAGAATATTACTTTTTTAATCCCATTTCCAGGTATATTTTATAGTTTTCTGCATCCCATCTTGTTAAATTATGCATTTCAACAGGCTGTGGAGTTGTCTATGAATGGTGGTCATTCCCAGATACTCCTTGGAAGATAGTTTGCCTTTTGTGTCATGTGTCAATCATAATGGGCTAGATTATGCTGTAATTTTAAAAAATCTCATAGGCTTAAAACAACAGGAGTTTATGCCTCACTCATGCTACATGCCTGTTTCTGGTTGACAAGTGAATTTCATTGTCATCATTGGGAGAGGGGACCCGGCTGATGAAGCAGCCACCATTGCCATATCAGTGGAAAAGAGACCTCTAGAGTGTCTCACACTGACACACATTTAAACCCTCTAGCCCAGCGTGACACAAATCACTTCCATTCACATTCTGTTGGCCCCAACCAACCATAAGAAAATGAGAAAGTACAATCTTATTGGAATCCTTATTTCCAATAAGTTAGAGATTAAAAATGCTTGACAAAACTAATGGCAATCACGCAACTGTTAAAATTTGTGCTTTGATGTTGCCATCTGACCCACAAATTATCAAATCATATGCCTTGTCCATTGTGCAGGTGCTTATTATCATAATAAACTAGTAGGTATTGTAGGTAGTTGCATTTATTAAGTTAGAACACATCCTATGTTTCAGTTTTCTCATATTTGAACTGCTTCTCTCTTTCTCCATTATCACTACCATTCCCCCAAAACACACACACACACACATCTCCCACACCCCACTTAATCCTCAAATACTCTAATAGCTTCCTAACTGGTCTCTTTGTTTCTATCCTTGCCCTCGAAGGCCATTTCTTCACATAATACTCAGAGTATTTCTTTTTGAAATGTAAATCAAATCAAGTCTCCTCCTACTCAAGACATTTCCATTTCTTCCCTTCAAACAACAAAATATAAAGTCTTTACCATGGTCTACAAGATTTTCACTCTGCCTACCTCTTCAACTTCACCCAGAACCATTTCTTCTTTCCCACTTTACCCAAGCCACAATGGCCCTCTCTTTGATCCTCAAATAAGTCAAAATAATTTCTGCATCAGAAACTTTTTATTAAGCCTTCCCTCTGCCTGGAATGTGCTCTCACCAGTTCACCTGGCTGGCAGCTCTTGCCATTTAGGTCTTATATCAGTGTACCATCCACAGAGAGGTGTCCCTGATCACCCAAACTAAAATGGTACCTACTCCAATCACTCACCGTTAATCATTTATTTAACAAATATTTAAGTATTAATATATGCTAGACACTGTTTTAGATACTTAGATATATTCATGAACAAAACCAATAAGTATACCTATAATCTATAATAAATAAATTTAAAAAGTAAGTTATATATTTTATTAAAAGATAAGGAAGAAAGGAAGGAAGAAAAGGAAGGAAGGAAGGAAGGAAGGAAGGAAGGAAGGAAAGAAGGAAGGAAGGAAGGAAGGAAGAAGGAAGGAAGGACAAAGTATGTACCTATTTGAATAGGCTCCTACTTAGGCCAAACATGGGACAATTTCAAGCACCACTGTGTTTAAATCTTGCCATTTCTATATGATTTATATCTTGGATTACTCAAAGTTCATGATTAAACATTGAGGGAAAGCTTCTCTCTCATAAAAGTATTTCACTTAATCAACAAATCAGGAATAATAGAATTAGAGTATAGCTATTTTATGACATTTTGGTCTGGATAATTCTTTGTTATAGGGGACTGTCCTGTGCATTACGCAATATTTAGTATCATCCCTGACTTTACCACCAGATGCTGGTAATTGTCTCCAGACATTGTCAAATGTTCTCTGGGAGGAAAAATAGCACTGCCTCAGAACCTCCGACCTAGAAAGTGAGCATCAGCGGCTGTTTACATGACAAAATGAGAGACCAAAACACACTATATGCTCTCTGGTGGAAGTACAAAACACCACCCATAAAATAATCTTATTAAAAATAGAAATAAAACCTGAAACTTATTAAGGTGTAGATCTAGATACCAATGCACAGGAAGCACAGGAGGCAAAGAACAACATTAAACAACACCAGAAGAATCATCAGCAAAATCCAGATCATGAGAAATACCATAATCTGTTTCTTCAACAGAAAGAAAGAAAGAGAAGTGGAGAGGGAATCTATAGCTTAAAAGAGATAGCAAAGATTGGATATTTGGTGATATTAAGTAATTATTAAAATTTTGGTGAAATAATATTGTGATTATGTTTCTTAAAAGAACTTCTGTTAGAGGTAGACTCTAAAACACATCCACTCTTCATTATTTGCAGATTCCATGTTTGCAATTTCACTTAGTCACTAAAGTTCACTTGTGACCCCAAAAATCAATACACAGTGCTTTTGTAGTCACTCATGGACATGCGCAGGTGGCAAAATATTCGAGAGACCCAACACCCAGGCTCCCACCTGAAAGTGAACGAGGCAATGATCTGCTTTTTTTTTTCTTTTTTTTAAAATTATTTTATTGTTGTTCACTTACAGTTGTCTGCATTTACCCCCACCCCCAACCCCAGGCAAACCCACCTCCCTCCCTTGCTTCCACCCTCCCCCTTGGTTTTGTCCATGTGTCCTTTATAGCAGTTCCTGAATACCCTTGTCCCCCTTCTCCCCTTCTCCCTCACCTCTGGTTACTGCCAGAATGTTCTAAATTTCAATGTCTCTGGTTATAATTTGTTTCTCTGGTTGTATTTTGCTTGCTTACCTCACAAGCGTCTTGGCTATGGCTGATCTGAGTTCCCCGGTAGCTGATCTGGCCTCGGTGCCTTCTCTCATGAGTCCTTATATAAAACCCCTTAACATTTCATATAGTAAAGGCTGCGTGATGATGTACTCCTTGAACTTGACCTTATCTGAGAAGCACTTTATCTGCCCTTCCATTCTAAATGACAGTTTTGCTGGATAGATTATTCTTGGTTGTAG